>JALNQK010000362.1:0-18495 GCA_028458525.1 Ophiosphaerella herpotricha
ATATATATATATCTATTACTAGTAAAATTTCTAGCTAATTCTAATAAGTTGTTCTAGAGATATTAGGTAGTAGTTTATCGATTTTTACTAGTAAAATTAGGGTAGCTACTTACTTATAAAACACGTTATTTAGTTTTATTTTCTCTATAGAAACTATCTTACTCTTTATTTTATATAGATATATATTAGGTATATATCTTTATTATAGAATATCTAGTATAACCTTTAGTAGTTTTTTTAATTAGCTACTACTTTTTTATATAGTTCTTCTATAGTTTTCTTAGAGTTTTTTCTTATCTTATTTATTTTTAACTATATTTCCTTTTTCTTCTTACTTCTATAGTCTTTTATAAGTATCCTTTTTTTTTATAGTTATAATAAGTAAAGTCTTTCTTACTTTCTTTTTTCTTACTTCTATAATCTTTTATATAATACCTTTTCTTTTTATAGTTATAGTATTTAAAATCTTTCTTTTTAACTTCCTTATTAGTATCTAGGATTATTACGTTACCTTAATCCTAGTTATTTCTTATTTCTCTCTATTAGTTCTTTTTCTATTCTTAGAGCTTATTATTAATTTAAATAGCCTAGGCTTTTATAGCTTCTAATATTCTTACTTTTTCTATTTAGATTATTTTGTATTATATATTTTTTTTTAGGCCTTATTTAAATTATACTATTAATACTTATTTGTTCTATTTAGTATTTATAGATAGTTATTTAAATATAAATATATATTCTACTACTTCTTTTATTTACTTTAGGTTAATAAGTTTTTCTTCTACTTATTATATAATATTAGTATCTCTAAATACTACTTTAAGTTTTATAATAAATTATTTATAGTTACTAAATATTATTACTATTCTTTTTTTTTATCTCTTTAGTATATTAAGTCTATAGTCTATCTAGTATAGATTAAACTACTTTATTACTTTTCTTTTAAAGGATATATATATATAACTTTCTTTTTTTCTATATTAAAGTATTTAGCTTATATATCTAAGTATAGTATAACTACTACTAAAAAGGTTTATAAGTTCTTCTATTCTTTATTAAACTTTTTAAGTTCTAGTATCTTAGGTAGCTAGTAATACCTTTAATCCTTTCTTAATCCTTAGCTATAGCTTTTGCCTAGGTTTTATTCTAGTTAATATAGCTCTTTAACTTATTATTCTATTTAAAAAGCTTTTTAATTACTACCTTTATCTATTCCCTATCTTTATAAAGGCTTTTTAAGATTCCTTTAATATTTCTAAAGTTTATATTATCTAACTTATATATCTTAAGAAGTTCTTTTCTTACTAGTATAGCTATTATTATTATATAGCTTAGACTATATACTACTTATACTTTACTCTCTAAAGTAATAATTAATAAAGTATAAAGTAGACTACTTATAGTACCTATTAGATAGCTTACTTAGGTATATAGTAATTGTAGTTAGAGTATAACGCTAATAGATATAGGGTTTAGGTTAACTATTAATAGGCTAAGGTATAATAATAATTCTAAATAGTAGATATTAAGAGTATATTACTCTAGGTTAAAGATTAGGATTAATAATACAATCCTAATAATATATATTATATTAGCTATATACTATTATCTTTATTAACATAGTACTTTACGTATAGCTAAGTACTTATTAGTTACGTATTATTATAGGTTATAACCCTTTATATAACTTAGAACTAGTAGAACCTAAATTACTAGTAAATAAAGAACCTAAGAATAGTACCTATAAGGAGCTAGAGTAAGATAGTAATATAGAGTATAACCTAAATATATAATAAAGTTATATAGTATAATCTATAGATCTATAGATCTATAAGTAATAGATTAATAGAGTAATAGATTAGAGTAATCTATTAACCTATAAATAGTAGAGTAATAGATTAATAGATTAAGAGGCAATATATAGCTAATACAATATATATTATTAGGATAGTATTATTAATCCTAATATTTAACCTAGAGTAATATATTTTTAATATCTACTATTTAGAATTATTATTATACCTTAGCTCTATTAATAGTTAACCTAAACCCTATATCTATTAGTATTATACTCTAACTACAATTACTACGTACCTAAGTAAGCTATCTAATACGTACTATAAGTAGCCCTACTATACTTTAATAATTATTACTTTAGAGAGTAAAGTATAAGTAGTATATAGTCTAAGCTATATAATAATAGTAGCTATATTAGAAATAAGAAGACCTCTTAAGATATATAAGTTAGATAATATAAACTTTAGAGATATTAAAGGAATCTTATAAAGTCTCTATAAAGATAGAGAATAGATAAAAGATATAATTATAAAACTCTTTAAATAGAATAATAAGTTAAGAAGCTATATTAACTAGAATAAGACCTAGGTAAAGGCTATTACTAAGGGCTAGGAACAAATTAAAGGTATTACTAGCTACCTAAGAATAAGTATAATAAAAAAACTACCTAAGATACTAGAACTTAAGAAGTTTAATAAAGAAAGAAAGAACCTATAAACTTTTCTAGTAGTAGTAATACTATACTTAGATATATAAGCTAAATACTTTAATATAAAAGAAAAGAAAGTTATATATATTAAGATATATTTTAAAAGAAAAGTAATAAAGTAGTTTAATCTATACTAGATAGACTATAGGCTTAATATACTAAAAAGATAAAAAGAAAGAATAATAATAATATTTAGTAACTATAAGTAATTTATTATAAGACTTAAAGTAGTATTTAGAGATATAGATATTATAAGATAAGTAGAAGAAAAACTCCTTAATCTAAAGTAAATAAAGAGAGTAGTAGAATATATATCTATAAATACTAAATAGAATAAATAAGTATTAATAGAATAATTTAAATAAGGCCTAAAAAAAGAAATTTAATACAAAATAATTTAAATAGAAAAAGTATAAATATTAGAAGTAATAAAGGCCTAAGCTATTTAAATTAATAATAAACTCTATAAATAGAAAAAGAATTAATAAAAGGAATTAAAGAGTAACTAGGACTAAAAAGACCTAATAATCCTAGATACTAATAAAGAAAGTAAAAAGAAAGACTTTAAGTACTATAACTATAATAAAAAAGGTATTATATAAAAGACTATAGAAGTAAGAAAAAAGAAAGTAAAAAAGACTTTACTTACTATAACTATAAAAAGAAAGAATACTTTATAAAAGACTATAGAAGTAATAAAAAGAAAGAGATATAGTTAAAAATAAATAAGATAGGAAAGAACTCTAAAGAACTTATAGAAGAACTATAAGAGAAAGTAGTAGCTAGTTAAGAGAACTATTAAGAGTTATACTAGATATTCTACTATAAAGATAACTACCTAGTATATATTTATATAAAATAGGGAGTAGGATAGTTCTTATAAGAGAAATAAAACTAAATAGTAGTAATAAATAAATAAGTCTAAAAATAAGTAGAAGAAACTAATATAGATTAGGATAAGAGATTAAAAGTAATAACCTAAAGAGTAAGACTCTTAACTCTATTATAAATAATATAAGAAGATTAAAAAGATACTTTAAAGAAAGAGAGCTCTAGTATAGAGAGTTAAGAGGACTCTAGTATAGAGAGCTAAGAAAGCTCTAAACTAGAAATACTAGTATAAAATAAGAGATTCTTATTAAAATAAAGACTAATATTAGGAATAGAGGAAGTATATAATAAGTAGAAGTTATACTTCCTAAAAGAAATAAAGATTATATCTTTTAGATACTAAATAGAGATAAATATAATAGATATAAAAGATATACTTCTATAAAAAGAATAGACCTAATTAGTAAAGAAAATAAAATAGCTAGAAGATACCTATATATAAAGTATACTAGTAAGGTACTATATTTTAGTATAAGATAGGCTAGGATAAGATAAGTATAGAGAAGGAGATAATATAAGAGTATAGTTAGAATACTCTATATACTATAAAATTACTTAGGTATCCTATATAGAGATAGGCTACAAAATATATAAAAAACCTAAGGAAATAAATAAGGCTTAGCTAAAATATAGTAATAACTAGAACCTTATAAAGGCTATAAATAGGATAGAGGTATATAGATAGTAACTAGTAAAAACCTAAAAGAGATATCTAGTACTAGAACTAGGATATAAATTATCTAAAGAATATATATAAAGAAAGCCTTAGTATAAATATATATAAAATAAATACTCTAAATATATATAAGAAAAAATTAAGATAAAATATTAGCTTAAGAAAGAAGTACTTAAAGGAGTTAAAAGACTATACGTAACTATAAAAAGTTACTACTAAAGAAGAAAGATCTAAATTATAGTAAATAGTAGAGCTACTAAGAACTTTATATAAAAAGATTTTATAGAAAAGAAAAGAAAATAATATATAATAAAAAGGTATTTAAGATAACTAAGTATAATAGAGAGACTACTACTCTAAGAACTAGTCTAATATAAAATAAGACTTTTAATACTAAAAGTAAAAAGTTTAAAGATCTAAAACTTAATTATAGATATAACTTAGCTTAATAAAAACTAAGATATAATATTAGGAATACTATAGCTAGAGATAGTAAACCTCTAAATTAACTAGAAAATAGGAGAAATTATATATAGATAAGATATACTACAAGTAAGTATTAAAAGATATATAGAAAAATTCCTAGAAGAATATAAGAAGTAAGAGGAACTCCTTATAGAACCTAAGAATTACTAACTAATATATAAACTATAAGATTTAAAAATAGAACTAGAAGAAAGAAAATCTATAGGATAGAGCCTAGTCTATTAAAAAACTAAAGAAGAAGTAAAGATTAAGAAGGAGTATATTAAAATAGTACTCTAAAACAAATAGATAAGACCTTTAAAGTTATTAGTAGTATATAAAACTCTCTTTATAGATAAGAAGAAAATAAAAGAAAAAAGATTTTACGTAGATTTTAAGAAAACTAATATAATAATAGATAAAAACTAATACTTTTTACCTTATATAGATAAGATATAAGATAGGATAAGTAAAGCTAGAATCTTTATAAAACTTAATATATAGAACGTATACTACTAAATATAAATAGTAAAAGGTTATAAGTAGAAAATAGTATTTAGAATATAATATAGATTATATAAATATTAAGTTATACCTTTTAGACTAACTACTATACTAGTAATATTCTAAGAAAAGATTAATATAATACTATAAGAATACCTAGATATCTTTATATTTATATACTTAGACAATATTTTAATATTCTCTAAAAATAACGAAGATTACGTAAAGTACGTATATAAAATATTAGAACTCCTAGTAGAAAACTAGATATTTCTAAAGATAAGAAAATATAAATTCTATATAAAGAAAACTAACCTTTTAGGATTTATTATTAAACTAGGGTAACTAAAGATTAACCTAGCAAAGATAGATACTATAGTAAGATAGCTAATACTAAGGAATATTACTAAGATCTAGTAATTTTAGAGTCTTATAAACTTTTATTAAAAGTTTATTATAAGATAGTTAGAATTAATAAAACTACTAATAAGACTAATAAAGAAGAATATACCTTTTAAATAGATAAAAGAATATAAAGAAGTATTTAGAACTATAAAAGAAAGATTCTAAGAAGACTTAGTCCTTAGAATATTTAATCTAGAACTACTACTAATAGTTAATACAGATGTATTAAATTTAGTATATAGAATAGTACTATAATAAGAAGACCCTATTATAGGAATAAGGTACTTAGTAGAATACTTCTTAAAGTAAATAAAGCTAGTAGAAATAAAATACTCTATTTATAACAAGGAAATACTAGTAATATACAAAGTATTTAAATAATAGAGAGTATACCTATAAGGAGCTAAATATAAAATATAAGTCTATATAGATTATAGAAATCTAATAGGATTTATAATAAACAAGGACCTAACTTAATAATATACTAGATAGTAGGAATACCTAGTAATATTTAACTTTAAAGTAATCTATACAAAGAGATTAGAAAATATATTAGTAGATATATTAAGTAGAAGACTAGACCTATAGAAGGAAGTTAGAGCTAAAGGAACTATACTAGTAGAAAATAAATAAGGATACTTAGAAATAAATAAACCTAAGGTAGCTGTAAGCCTAGAAATAATAGGTAATAAATAGGATTAGTAGATTAAAGAGGAAATAAAGAAAGATCTAAATACCTAAGAAATAGAAAATAGATTTAGAATAGAATATAGATAAATCTATATACAAACTAAAATATAATAAGAATTTATAAGACAATTCTATAAAATACTAGTATATAGATACTAAGGAATAGAGAAAACCTTAGAAAGAATACTAAGAGCCTACTATATACTAAATATAAGACAAGTAGTAATAGAGATCCTAAGAGATTATATAGAATATTAGAGAAACAAATATAATAGATATATACTATATAAGATACTATAACTAGTAGAAGTACTAGAATAACTATAAGGAGTTATTACAATAGACTTTATTACTAGACTACTAAAGTTAAGAGACCTAATCTTAGGAATTAAATATAATAGTATTCTAATAATAGTTAATAAATTAATAAAGTATACGTACTTCTAACTATATAAAGAAAAAAGTAGCGTAAAAGAAGCTACTTACTAAGTAATAGACTTAGTTATAAGATAATATAGAGTACTAGACAAGATTATTATAGATAGAGATATAAGATTTATATCTAAGATATAGAGTACTATAATAGCTTTACTAGGAATTAAATATAGTATATCTATAGAATATTATCTATAAATAGATAGATAGTTAGAACAAATAAATTAGATAGTTAAATAGTACTTAAGATACTACTTTAATTACAATTAGAATAATTAGGTAGTACTACTACTAATAGTACAATTAGCCTATAATAGTACAAGAAACGTAGTAATAGGAGTATTACTATTCTTTGTAAATTATAGATTTAAACTAACTACGTACTAAAACCCTAGGGATATAGGATTATAGAGTCTCTAAAGAGAAAAGATTATAGATAGAATTAGGGAAATATATAAATAACTAAAGGAAGACGCTAAATTCTTAAGAAACTAGATAGTATAATACTATAATTAGAAATATAAAGAAGGACTCTAATTTAGAGAAGAAGAAAAGGTATAGCTATAAAGAAAGAACGTAAAAAGTAAATAACTAAACCTAAAATTAGATTACGTTAAAATAAGACTATATAAAATTAAGAAAGAAGTAATACTAGTTATATATAGATTAAAACTACCTAAGAGAATAAAGATATATCTTATATTCTATATTTTACTATTAGAAAAGGTACTATAAGACGTAGAACTAGTAGTCTACAAAGTAGATATATATAGGAAATAAGAGGAATAGGAAGCCTAGGAAATCCTTAGATACTAACTCTAAAATAGAAAGAACTACTACCTAGTTAAATAGTTAAGAACTAATAAAGATAGAAAACTATAGGGATATATATAAGAACTAGAAGATAATCTTAACTACTTTAAGTTACTAGAAGACTTCTAAAGTTAAAGTTAAGTAACTTACTTTATAGTAAACTAAGAAAACTATTAAAGTTTTAAAGAGGATAGTTACTATTAGTAATAGATAAAGAGGCGCCTAGTATAGCAACACTAGTAAGAAGAATACAAGGACTAATAGGAGCTATCTTAGCCTCTTTAGTATCTAACTTAGCCTCTAGTATAGAAGATTATATAATTATCTTCTTATTATTATATACTTTTAGCTTATAAAAATAAATAAGATAAGCTTAGTTCTTTACTAGCTTACTTAAGGCTTTAGCTATTAGAGCTAGAATATACTCCTAGTTAGCCTTAGCCTCTTAAATTTGTAATAATAATTTCTCTTTAGCCTAGTTAATAGCTCTTCCTAATAATATTAAGCTATAGAACTAGAATTAGTCTTAAAAACATATACTTAGAAAGAGGGATACTAGAGATATTACAAGAACTCTAAATATTAGTATAAATATATACCTTGTAAGCTTTACTAAGCTTTATAGAAAATAGGTAAGTAGAGCTAGTAGAATAATAATAGGAACAAGGAACTATTTTAATACCTTAATAAAGTACACAATTAGCTAGGTTAAGATAATAAAGAGTAGACTTAGTAAGTATAGAGAATTTACAAGAAGAAATAACTAGTAAGTAAGATACTAATAAGTTAGAAACCTAAAACAAAGAAAACCTTAGCTTAATAGAGCCTAAGAGAAAAAATAGTATTATAGGTTATAACCCTTTATATAACTTAGAACTAGTAGAGCCTAAATTACTAGTAAATAAAGAACCTAAGAATAGTACCTATAAGGGGCTAGAGTAGGATAGTAATATAGAGTATAACCTAAATACGTAATAAGGTTATATAGTATAATCTATAGATCTATAGATCTATAAGTAATAAATTAATAGAGTAATAGATTAGAGTAATCTATTAACCTATAAATAGTAGAGTAATAGATTAATAGATTAAGAGGTAATATACAAGGTATATAGCTAATACAATATATATTATTAGGATAGTATTATTAATCCTAATCTTTAACCTAGAGTAATATATTTTTAATATCTACTATTTAGAATTATTATTATACCTTAGCCCTATTAATAGTTAACCTAACCCCTACATCTATCTAAGTTATACTCTAACTACAATTACTACGCACCTAGGTAAGCTATCTAATAGGTACTATAAGTAGCTCTACTATACGTATCCTAGTTGTATTCTGTAGCGCTATTATACCTAAGTAATACAAGGTAACTATTAAGGCTATCCTCTAGTCCTATTAGTTCTAACTACTATATAAGGTTATAACCTATAATATAGAGCTTTACTAGCTATAAGATTTCTCTAAATATAGTAAGTTTATAGATAGAGTTAAAAAGCTACTTATAGAAGAAGACTACTAGAGCTACTCTAATTTAGAGTTACTATTAGTATTAGAGTAAGTAGAAGTATATACTAGGTCTACTTATACTAATAAGTATAAGCTATACTCTATTACTATAGTATTATAAGTATATTAATAATACTAAAAAGCTAGCTAAAAGTAAGTTAAAAGCTTTAGTATACTTACTATAGCCTTATCTTAAGTAATAGTTAATATATACGTAGAAAAGGATACTAAGAAAGTTATATAGTAAGTAGTAAAGTAGTATAAAGCTAACTAATAATATATTATAGATAAGTAACTTAGTATATAATAATCTTTAGATTATAAATCTATATAATATATATACTATACTTAAACTTAACTATTTTAGAACTTTAATTCTTATCTATATTCTATAGTTATAACTACTAAAAGATAAATTTATATATAAAAATAGTATTAAGGTATCTTCTAGTATTAAAGTAGCTATAGCTAAAATATATAGTATTTTAGCTAGTAGAGTAAGTCTATAAATATATATACTATATATATAGGTATAGTAGTTAATACTTATATATAAGTATATATACCTATATAAAAGCTTCTTACTAGTATTAATTATTAACTTAATTAATTAACTTAAAAAGAGAGCTTATAAAATAATACTAGAAGCTAAGTTAATATATAAGTAGATTTCTAGTCTTAAGAGAGCTAATAAAGTAGATAGTAAATATAAATTATAAAAAAAGATATAGATTTAGAAGTAAAGAGTTTTAATAATAGTATAAGGAGAGAGTATACTTACTAAGAGAGAAGCTATATAGTATTAAGATAGAAAGTAGTTAGGCTTAAGTTACTAGGCTTATATATACTATAAGAAGTATAGAGAGACTAAGTATAACTTATATATATATAAAATAATATAGTAGATACTACTTAATTTAATATATTAATATATTGTAGTATAGTAGAACTATATATAATTAGAAAGTATTAGGTTAGTAAAGTAGCTCTATAAGTAGCTATAAGTAAGACTAGATAGAAGAGATAGATACTAATACTTTATTATATAGCTAACTCTATATAAATATTTAACTTAACTTACTAACTATAGATTACTACTATTAGATTAAACTATTAGATTAGTAATACAGCTTACTACAAATAGAATTATACTATAGCCTATATATATACTTATACAATCTAACTTATATATAAGCTTAACTACAAGCTAGCTTATAAGCTAGCTTATAGGCTCGTAGTAATAAGGTAATATTAATAAGATAACGTTAATAGTAATCTAGATCGCGATTAAGATTGCAATAGCAATTAATCTTGCACGTACGTATACGTACACTAGCGCGCGCCAAGAGCTTAGCAAGTAACCTTAACTATAGCGAGGCTTAACTCTAGTATTATACTAGTAGCTAAGCTAGTAAACTAGTAGCCTCTAGGTATATCTAGACTTAGCTAAGGTAAGTACTAGTATATAAAGTAGTATATCTTATATAAAGGTATACTTTAACTAAGGTAGTACTTTTACTTAAGTACTCTTTTAGCTAAGGCTTAACAAACTTAACCTAAACAAAGGCTTACCCTAGTAGAGGCCTAAGTAAGCTAAGAATCTTAAGGATATTAAGAGGAGTATAGAAGTAGATAGAAATATATAGAGTACTTAATTAATTATTAATTTATTATAGTAATTTATTACATACTTGCTTATACTCCTTTAATTAAGTAATCTACCTAGCTATTACTAAAAAGCCTTTTTAGTAACCTCTATATTAAACTCCTTAAATCTAATAACTACTTACTTCCTACTTCTATATATATTCTATAATACTATAATATCTATACGACTCTACTATATTATTAAGTTATATACTTAAATAGGTATATAGTATTAGTAGAGTAGCTAACTTACTTATAATATATCTATATACGTAATATATATATTTATATAATATATACTTCTACTAAAATTATAATCTTAAAGATAAAACTATAGAGCTATATATAATAGCTATTATTATAAGATTTTATAGTAGAGTAGTAAATAGAAGCTTATAAGTAATTTAAACTATCTAAATTTTACTTAGAAGCTAAAGTAAAAGCTAAGTAAGTAGTTTTAAGTAGAGCTACTATATTATAGGTTATAACCCTTTACAGGATTTAGAACTAGTAGAACCTGAATTACTAAGCAAAGAACCTAAGAACAGCACCTACAAGGGGCTAGGGTAGGATAGTAACGTAGAGTATAATCTAAACACGTAATTATAATTACGTAGTATAATCTGTAGATCTATAGATCTATAGGTAATAGATTAATAGAGTAATAGATTAAAGCGATCTATAGATCTATAAACAATAGATTAATAGAGTAATAGATTAAGAGTTAAGTATAAAGTATATAACTAATATAATACGTATTATTAGGATAGTATTGTTAATCCTAATCTTTAACCTAGAGTAATATACTCTTAATATCTACTATTTAGAATTATTATTATACTTTAGCCCTATTAATAGTTAACCTAATACCCGCACCTATTTACGTTGTACTCTAACTACAATTACTATATACCTAGGTAAGCTATCTAATAGGTACTATAGGTAGCCCTATTATACTTTAACAATTATTACTTTAGAGAGTAAAGCGTAGGTAGCGTATAGTCTAAGCTACGTAATAATAATAGCTATATTAGAAATAAGAGGACTCTTTAAGATATACGAGTTAGACAATATAGACTTTAGAGATATTAGAGGAATCCTAAGAAGTCTCTATAAAGATAGAGACTAGATAAAGGAGATAATTATAAAACTCCTTAAATAGAACAACGAGTTAAGAAGCTATATTAACTAGAACGAGACCTAGGTAAGGGCTATTGTAGAGGGCTAGGAGCGAATTAAGGGTATTACTAGCCGCCTAGGGATAAGTGCGACAAAAAAGCTACCTAAAATACCTAAACTTAAAAAGTTTAATAGAGAGAAGAAGAACCTACAAACCTTCCTAGTAGTAGTAATACTATACTTAGATATACAAGCTAAATACTTTAATATAGAAGAAAAGAAAGTTGTATATATTAGAATATACTTTAAAGGAAAAGTAATAAAATAGTTTAATCTATACTAGATAGACTATAGACTTAATATACTAGAGAGATAAAAAGAAGAGATAGTAATAATATTTAGTAACTATAAATAATTTGTTATAAGGCTTAAGGTAGTATTTAGAGATATAGACGTTATAAGATAAGTAGAAGAAAGACTCCTTAACTTAAAACAAATAAAAGGAGTAGTAGAATATGTATTTATATTTAAATAACTGTCTATAAATACTAAATAGAATAAATAAGTACTAATAGTACGATTTAAACAAGGCTTAAAGAAGGAAATCTAATACAAAATAATCTAAATAGAAAAAGTATAGATACTAGAGGCTATAAAGGCCTAGGCTATTTAAATTAATAATAAGCTTAGAGAATAGAAAAAGAACTAACAAAAAGAAATAAAAGGTTACTAAGACTAAGAAGATCTAATAATCTTAGATACTAATAAGGAAGGTAAGAAGAAAGACTTTAAATATTATAACTATAATAAGAAAGGGTATTACGCAAAAGACTGTAGAAGTAAGAAGAGGGAGAGTAAGAAGGACTTTACTTACTACAACTATAGAAAGAAAGGATACTTTGTAAAAGACTACTAAAGTAATAAGAAAAAGGAGATATAGTTAAAAATAAACAAGATAGGAAAAAACTCTAAGGAAACTATAGAAGAACTATAGGAGAAAGCAGTAGCTAGTTAAGAAAACTACTAAGGGTTACACTAGATATTCTACTATAAAGATAACTACCTAATATATATCTATATAAAATAGGGAGTAGGATAGTTCCTATAGGAGAAGTAAAACTAAATAGTAGTAATAAAAGAACAAGTCTAGGAATAGGTAGAAGAAACTTATAAAGATTAGGATAAGGAATTAGAAGTAATAACCTAAGGAGTAGGACTCCTAACCCTATTACAAATAACAAACAAGGATTAAGAAGATACCTTAGAAGGAGAGAGCTCTAGTATAGAGAGTTAAGAGGACTCTAGTATAGAGGGCTAAGAAAGCTCTAAACTAGAGATACTAGTATAGGACAAGAGATTTCTATTAAGATAAAGACTAATATTAGAGATAGAGGAAGTATATAATAAATAGAAGTTATACTTCCTAAAAGAAATAAAGATTACGTCCTTTAGATACTAGATAGAAATAAATATAGTAGCTATAGGAGATATACCTATACAAGAGGAATAGACCTAATTAATAAAGAAAATAAAATAGCTAGAAGATACCTACGTATAAAGTATACTAGTTAGGTACTATATCCTAGTATAGAATAGGCTAGGATAGGATAAGTATAGAGAAGGGGACAATATAAGAGTATAGTTAGAATACCTTATATACTATAAAATTACTTAGGTATCTTATATAGAGGTAGGCTGCAAAATATATAAGAAACTTAAGGAGATAAATAAGGCTTAGCTAA
Source organism: Ophiosphaerella herpotricha (assembly GCA_028458525.1). Taxonomy (NCBI): domain Eukaryota; kingdom Fungi; phylum Ascomycota; class Dothideomycetes; order Pleosporales; family Phaeosphaeriaceae; genus Ophiosphaerella; species Ophiosphaerella herpotricha. The sequence goes on from JALNQK010000362.1 coordinate 13,410, forward strand.
GACGAAATAATAACTAAAACCTTATAAAGGCTATTAATTAGATAAAGGTCTATAGATAGTAACTAGTTAAAATAAAGAAAGGAAGTTTAATACTAGAACTAGGATATAAATTATCTAAGGAATGCGTATAAAGAAAGCCTTGGTATAAATATATATAAAATAAATACCTTAAGTACGTATAAGAAAAAATTAAGATAAAATATTAGCCTAAAAAAGAAATACTTAAAGGAGTAAAAGGACTATATATAACTATAGAAGGTTACTACTAAGGAAAGAAAATTTAAATTATAGTAGATAGTAGAGCTACTAAGAACTTTATAAGGAAGAAGTTTGTAGAACAATAAAGGATATAGTAAGTACCTAAGAAGTACCTAAGATAGTTAAGTACGATAGAAGGACTACTATTCTAAGAACTAGTTAGTACTAAGATACAACTCTTAATACTAGAAGTAAGAGGATTGAAAATCTAAAATCTAATTATAGATATAATATAACTTAATAAATACTAAGATATAATATTAGGGATACTATAGCTAGAAATAGTAAACCCCTAAATTAACTAGAAAATAGGAGAAATTACCTATAGACAAGATACGCTATAGGTAAGTATAGAAAGATATATAGGAAAGTTCTCTAATAAGTATAAGAGATAGGAAGAGCCTCTTATAGAACTTAAGAACTACTAACTAATATATAAACCTTAGGACCTAAAAATAGAACTAGAAGAAGGAAAATCTATAGGGTAGAGCCTAGTCTATAGGAAAACTAAGGAGGAAGTAAAAATTAAGAAAGAATATATTAAAATAGTACTTTAAAATAAGTAGATACAACCCTTAAAATTATTAGTAGTATATAGAACCCTTTTTACTAATAAAAAGAGAACTAAGGAGAAAAGATTCTACGTAGACTTTAGGAGAACTAACGCAATAATAGATAAGAACTAATACTCCTTACTCTGTATAGACAAGATATAAGACAAGATAAGTAAAGCAAAGATCTTTACAAAACTTAATATATAGAACGTATACTACTAAATATAAATAGTAAAAGGCTATAAGTAGAAAATAGTATTTAGAATATAATATAGACTATATAAATACTAGGTTATACTCTTTAGACTAACTAATATACTAGTAACCTTCTAGGAAAGGATTAATATAATACTAAAAGAATATCTAGACGTCTTTGTCTTTATATACCTAGATAATATCCTAATATTCTCTAAAAACAAAGAAGACTATATAAAGTATATATATAAGATACTAAAACTATTAGTAGAAAACTAGATATTCTTAAAAATAAGGAAATGTAAATTCTATATAAAGAAGACCGACTTCTTAGGATTTACTATTAAACTAGAACGACTAAGAATTAACCTAGCAAAGATAGACGCTATAATAAGATAGCTAATACTAAAGAATATTACTAAAATCTAATAATTTTAGGGACTTACAAACTTCTATTAAAAATTTATTATAGGATAGTTAGAATTAATAAAACTACTAATAAACTTAATAAAAAAGAATATACTCTTTAAATAGATAAGGGAATACAAAGAGGTATTTAGAGCTATAAAAGAAAAATTCTAAGAGGACCTAGTCCTAAAGATATTTAACCTAGAACTACTACTAATAGTTAATACAGACGTATTAAACTTAGTATACAGAATAGTACTATAATAGGAAGACCTTATTACAGGAACAAGGTACTTAGTAGAGTACTTCTCTAAACAAATAAAACTAGTAGAAATAAATTACCCTATTTACGATAAAGAGATGCTAGCGATATACAAAGTATTTAAACAATAGAGGGTATACCTATAAGGAGCTAAATATAGAATACAAGTTTATACAAATTATAAGAACCTAACAGGATTTATAATAAATAAGAATCTAACTTAACGCTATACTAGATAGTAGGAATACTTAGCAACATTTAATTTTAAAGTAATCTATACAAAGGGATTAGAAAACGTACTAGTAGATATACTAAGTAGAAGACTAGACCTATAGAAGGAAGTTAGGGTAGAAGGAACTATACTAGTAGAAAATAAATAAGGGTACTTAGAGATAAACAAACCTAGGGCAGCTGTAAGCCTAGAAATAATAGGTAATAAATAGGACTAGTAGATTAAGGAAGAAACAAAGAAGGACCTAAATACTTAGGAAATAGAAAATAGATTTAGAATAAAAAACAGACGAATCTATATACTAACTAAGATATAACGAGAATTTGCAAAGTAATTCTACAAGATACTAGTATATAGATACTAAGGAATAGAAAAAACCTTAGAAAAGATACTAAGAAACTACTATATACTAAAGGTAAGATAGATAGTAATAGAAACTCTAAGGAATTGTATAGAGTATTATAGAAATAAATATAATAGATACGCACTATATAAGATATTATAACTAGTAGAAATACTAGAATAACTATAGGGAGTTATTACGATAGACTTTATTACTAGATTACCTAAGTTAAGGGACCTGATTTTAGGAGCAGAATACAATAGTATCTTAACAATAGTTAATAAACTAATAAAATACACGTATTTTAGACTATATAAGGAAAAGAGTAGAGTAAAAGAGGCTACCTACTAAGTTATAGACTTAGTTGTAAGATAATATAGAGTACTAGATAAAATTATTATAGATAGGGACGTAAGATTTATATCTAAAATATAGAGCACTATAATAGCTTTACTAGGAATTAAATATAGTATATCTATAGTATATTACTTATAAATAGATAGATAGTTAGAACAAATAAACTAAATAGTTAAATAGTACTTAAGATACTACCTTAACTACAACTAAAATAACTAGACAGTACTACTACTAATAGTATAACTAGCCTATAATAGTACAAAGAGCGTAGTAATAGGAATATTACTATTTTTTGCAAACTATAGATTTAAACTAGCTGTATACTAGACCCTAAGGGATATAAAGTTCTAGAGCCCCTAGAGAGAAGGTATTTTAAATAGAATAAAGGAAATATACGCACAACTAAGGGAGGATACTAAGTTCCTAAGAATATAGATAGCGCGATATTACAACTAGAAATATAAAGAGGGACCCTAATTTAGAGAAGAAGAGAAAGTATAGCTATAAAGAAAGAATGTAAAAAGTAAACAGCTAAGCCTAAAACTAGACTACATTAAAATAGGACTATATAAAATTAAGGAAAAAGTAATACTAGTTATATATAGATTAAAACTACCTAAGGAAATAAAAATATACCTTATATTCTACGTCTTACTATTAGAAAAAGTACTATAGGACGCAGAACTAGTAGTATACAAAGCTAATACATATAAAAAATAAGAGGAGTAGGAAGCCTAAGAAATTATAGGATACTAGCTCTAAAATAGAAAAGACTACTACCTAATTAAGTAGTTAGGAATAGATAAAGATAGAAAGCTATAGGAATATATATAGAAACTAGAAGATAATCTTAATTACTCTAAATTACTAAGAGACTTCTAAAATCGAAGTTAGTTAACTTACTTTGTAGTAAACTAAGAAAACTATTAAAGTCCTAAAGAGGATAGTTGCTATTAGTAATAGATAGAGAGACGCCTAATACAATAACGCTAGTAGGAAGAATACAAGGACTTATAGGAGATACTTTAGCTTCCTTAGCGTCTAACTTAGCTTCTAGTGTAGAGGACTACGTAAATATCTTCTTATTATTATACGTTTTTAGCTTACAAAGATAAATAAGGCGAGCCTAGTTCTTTACTAGCTTACTTAAGGCTTTAGCTATTAGAGCTAGAATATACTCTTAGTTAGCCTTAGCCTTTTAAATTTGCAACAACAATTTCTCTTCAGCCTAGTTAATAGCTCTCCCTAATAATATTAAGTTATAGAGCTAGAATTAGCTTTAAGAATATATACTTAGAAAGAGGGACACTAGAGATATTACAAGAACCCTAAATATTAGTATAAATATATACCTTGTAAGCCTTACTAAGCTTTGTAGAAAATAGATAAGTAGAATTAGTAGAATAATAATAAGAACAAGGAATTATCTTAGTACCTTAATAGAGTATACGATTAGCTAGGACAAGATAATAAAGGGTAGACTTAGTAGGTATAGAGAGTTTATAGGAAGAAATAATTAGTAAGTAAAATACTAATAAGTTAGGAACCTAGAACAGAGAAAACTACAGCCTAATAGAGCCTAAGGAGGAAGATAGTATTATAGGTTACAACCCTTTACAGAATTTAGAACTAGTAGAACCTAAATTACTAGGCGAAGAACCTAAGAATAGTACCTACAAGGGGCTAGGGTAAGATAGTAATATAGAGTACAATCTAAACACGTAATTATAATTACGTAGTATAATCTATAGATCTATAGATCTATAGGTAATAGATTAATAGAGTAATAGATTAAGGCGATCTATAGATCTACAAACAATAGATTAATAGAGTAATAGATTAAGAGTTAAGTATAAAGTATATAACTAATACAATACGTATTATTAGGATAGTATTATTAATCCTAATCTTTAACCTAGAGTAATATACTCTTAATATCTACTATTTAGAATTATTATTGTACTTTAGCCCTATTAACAGTTAACCTAACACCTATACCTATTTACGTTGCACTCTAACTACAATTACTGCGCACCTAGGTAAGCTATCTAATAGGTACTGTAGGTAGCCCCGTTATATACTATATAACTACTTAAAACTCTTTACTAGTATAACTTTACTAAAATTTAATAATTTTAAAAACTTTTTTAATAATAATAATTATTAGTATTTATAAAATAAATTTATAATAAAATCATAAATTAATATATTCTATTACTAATATAATTAGCTATTATAAAGAACTACTTTATTATTAAACTTTTTTTTATTATATTATAATAACTTCTCTTCTAGTAAACTTATAAAGAAAACTTTTTAATAATTTTATATTTATAATAAACTACTTAAAAAATTTCTAGAAATTATCTAATTATACTTAGTATTAAGAAAGTTACTAACTAGTAAAGACTAAGTATTTTAAAACTAGTATTAATTTCTATATTTATATCTTAATAATAATAATAATTTATAAAACC
>JALNQK010000363.1:0-18441 GCA_028458525.1 Ophiosphaerella herpotricha
ATTAATAATAAATTTAGGGTAGAGTTTACTAAAGGCTCTCTAATTACTAATAGAGTAGGACTTAGTAAAACTATTACCTATACTAGTTATATATACTTAGTAAGTTATACTATAAGTTATAAAAAAGCCTTTTTTATAATAACTATATATATAGAGCTTATAAAAAAGGCTTTTTTATAATAACTATATATATATAACTTATAAAAAAGGCTTTTTTATAAGCTATATATATATATATTAATTAGGGGTTTTAAACTAGAGGGCTAACTAGTATATAGAATTCTCTAACTTATAAACGCAAGTATAAGATACTATCTAATAAAGAAAAGAGTTAATTCTATACTCTTAATATAATTATTACCTTACCTTTACTAGTAGCTAAGATAGTAGAACAAGTTAAGGGTTTTATATCCTCTTATACTAATATAGTTATTATCTACGTAAACTTAGGTATACTAAATAGTTACAAGAGAATACGTGTTTAGAGTATAGTTAAAGTTAGTAATAAACTCTACAATAGATCTAGAGAAGAGAATTTAAAGACTATTATTATAATACCCTATAATACCTTAGCCTCTTAGAATAGACCTAGTACTATACACGCTTATATAAAGGTAAAGAGGGTAGATATTTTATAATACTTAATATATCTTCTAAAGTATTACTTAGAATAGTATAAATATAAGTTTTTTAATATTAATATAATATATCTAGATAAGCCTTAGGTAGGGCTTTGTAATAACAATACCTATTAATAGGTTATTAAGTAGTTCTTAGGTTGCAAGATTTTGTTTAGTAGGAGTCCTACTACTAAAGGTCTACAAGACTATTATTTACTACTAGGTATTATTTTATATTCTAAGCTAGAAGAAGAGGCTATAGGTTATTTTAAATAGCTAGGGTATATAATTACCTATCCTAGTAGAGAAACCTTTAAGACTAGGAGTAACCTATTCTCTCTCCTAGAAGACTATCTAGCACAAAAGTATTACTATACGCGTAGGTACTTCTAAGCCTATATTGTATTACTAATCTATTTTACTAAAATAGGAGTATAACAAGATAAAGAGAGCTTTAAGTAGGCTATATATATTAGGTTTACTAATACGCCTAGCTTATTGTTACTAAGATAGTCTATATTATACCTCGATATTATCCCTTATTATTGTCCCTTATTATTGTCTATGCGTAACCCTTAATAAATATATTTGAATAGCCTATATTATATAGAATAATACTATAATTCTAAGTCTTATATTAGATTTTTTATATCTATTCTTATTGTTGTAATATAGCGTTGCAAAGGTAGAGATAGATAGGAGTACTATACCTTAATATTATCTCTTATTATTATCTGTGTATAACTCTTAATAAATATATATAAATATCCTATATTGTATAGAATAATACTGTAATTTTAAATCTTAAATTAGATTTTTTATATCTAGTTTCGTTGTTGTAATATAGCGTTAAAAAGGTAGAAGTAGATAGGGGTATAGTACCTCGTTATTGTCTATATGTATTATCTACTTACAGCCGGCTCGTATTATTAAGTTATAGCTATCCTAAGGCTAACTTATATATACTGTAATAATTAGCTGTAATAAATATATATAGTTAACTCTTAGTTAACTTATATTATTAACTTGTATTAACTTGTAGTAACTTATATAATAAATTATTGTCTATATACTATCTCTATTAAGATATTTTAACAAAGACTATATATAATATATATATTACTTATACTTTAACCTTATGTATAGAGGAGTTAGGAGGATTATACTTTTTTAAAAAAAGTATAAAATTCCTATCCTCTCCCTATATATAAGGTTATACTATTTATAACCTTAACTATAGATAAAATACTATTAGTGCGATAGTACTATAGTTAAGTACTAGAACTAATATCTATATTATTAAGTTCTTGTATAGGTCGCTATATTAAGTCCTATATTAATAATATAGTCTTAAAATTAAACCTATCTAGCTCTTTATCCTATAGATCTTCTAATAGAAGTAGTAGTAGTAGAGCCTTTTCCTTTATATAGGCTATATAAGTTAGTTTAATAATATTAACTATTTTCTAGAATCCTAAACAATATAATACTATTATATTAATCTACTCTAAAAATTAACTTATTAGTAGAAACCTCTCTATCTAACTATTAGATACTATTCCCTTAGGTAGTAATATAAATATACTTATACTAAACTTATCTTTTAGTATATACTATTACTTTATATATTCTAAGTATTACCTAAACTATTTCTACTCTAGTAAATCTTTCCTCTCTCTTTAGAAGGTTATATTATAGCTATAGATAACTTAGAATAGGTTCTCTTTTACTACTATAGTAAAGCCTTAGCCCTAACTACTAGAGTAAATAGTATACTTCTATATTAACGTTTCGAGCGTGTTATATTCTACTAATAGTACAGCTATAATCTACTTATACCTTATATCCTCTAAACTTCCTACTACCTAACTTCGTTATACTACTATAAATAATTTACAGAAACTACTTATCTTATAGGTTATTAAGGCTATACTAGATTCGCTCTACAATATTAACTATATTAAGACTAACTAGGTATCTAGTTCTAGTATTAGAGTAGTAAGTAAGAGCTCTAGATTACAGTCCTTATTATTAGTAAAGGCTTGTAACTTCTAAAATCTACCTATAGCAATTCGCTTTCCTTTATAATACTAAGCTCTCTATAGCTATAATATTAACTACTACTCTTTTAAGTAGTCTAAAGAACTAATTACTATAGCCTTTGTAATTATAGTCTTAACTACCTTAAGCCCTACACTATATATCTTTTATATAGTAAATCTCTAATACTTTTATATAGTACTATTAATAGTTATTTTGTCTATATTTACCTTAGCTAATTCTTTAGTATTTATAACTATTTGTATAAATTTCGCCTCTAGTTAATCTTTTACTTTCTTATTATATTATTTTATAGAACTCTCTTTCTCTATACGTCTCTGTTTTAAATACGTATAAGCTCTATTACTATTATACCCTTACTCTTTTATATTATTATTTAAGTAGCTCCTTTCTTGTATATTACTATCTTTAATTTTATCTTCTAAATTAGCTACTTCTACCTAGTACAAGGTATATATATAGTTAATATACTGTAGTAACTTATATTTTAGTATTAAATGCGTTATCTAGTGTAAGGCTATATCTAGTATTAAAGTAATAAATATAGAGAATAGCCCTATTTTATCTAATAGTTTAGTATAGAGAGGCTTATTAGTAGTAATATAAGTAACCTTATAGAATAAGGCTAAATATACATATATATTGTAAATAGATTCTACTACTATTACTAGTACTAGTAGAGCTATAGTATATTTTATATATAGAATAATTTTATCTTATCTAGTAACTAATATAAAGTTCCTAACTTTATTAGAGAGTAGAATAATATTTATCTAAAAGTACGTACGTATACTAGCCTATAATAAATTTAACTATAGTAGGGGGCTAAAATTCCTATATACTATCTCTCTCTAACTTTATTTTCAAGACTAATTCTATAAATAGTAGACCTTAATATATATATACTAAAATATATATATATTAACTAACTCTACTATATTATTATATATACCCTACACTAATACGTTATCCTACTATTAAAGGTTAGAGCCTATTTTAATAAAGAGTACTAGAATATACTACTAAATATTAGGAGGGATATTAGGCGCAAGGTTAAGGAAGCTAACAAGAATATTAGGCTACTATAGGAATATTCTTAGTTTAGTCTCCTAGAGAGGCCTATTAAATAAATTAATAGCCTTACTATCTACTACTAGTTATACTAATATTTATACTATAGCTATATTAGTAGTAGCTAAGTAGCTAATAGTAATATTAAGTAGTATATCTATAAAGTATATAATATATATACACTAAGAGGTATAACTAGGTAGTTAATAGAGGAATAGTATATAGAGTAAGCTACTATTATCTTAAGCTAGAGATTCTTTCTATCTATACTACTAGAGTTTAGCTTACTATAACTTATATAGTATTTTAAAGTATATAATCTACCTAGTCTATTAAATCTACCTATCTACAATCTACTCCTCTACAATCTATCTAATCTATCTAATCTATCTAATCTACTCCTCTACAATCTACCTAATCTACTCCTCTATAATCTACCTAATCTACTCCTCTATAATCTACCTAATCTACCCCTCTATAATCTATCTCCTAATATCCCTTCCTTTCTAGATACTCCTAATACTACTAATATATATACTATACTACCTACTCTTAGTAATATACTTACTTAGAAATTAAGATAGTAACTACAACAATTAAGATAGTAGGTAATACAAGAAAGAAAAGAATATTAGCTCTATATACTATAGTAGATAATAGTATAAATAAACCTATAGATTACTTATACTAAATTCCTTAATATTCTAAGTCTAGTTAGATTATAGCTAGATACCTTAAAATATATTACTATACTAGATATACAAAATAAAAAGGAGCTATACTTTCTATATAGTAGTATTACTAGTATAGTTAGAATATAGTAGAATATTACTATTAATATATCTAGGTATACTTATATTTAAGTTATATAAGAAGACTTTAAGAATATCCCTTTATTCTTACTAGAACTATATTAATATCTAAATACCTACTATATAATTCTACTCTAGAAGATATTTATTTTCTTCTACTAGATATTTAACAAATATCTACTAATTCTACTATCTTTAGTTATACAACCCTATTAGAAAACAGTATAGAATTAAGTAACCTAATACCTAGAGTTAGAGGATAGTATATCTACTCTAGTAGATATAAAATATAGTTATACCTAATTAAGCTAAATAGAAAGCTTATACTATAACTTCTAGATATTCTTTCTTAAATAGATAAGTTATTCTAGTAACTTTAAACTAGTACTTATTATACCTATAGTATTCCTATTACTCTTACTAAATAGTTATAGCTTCTAGGAAGTATATAACTTTACTATAGACCTATCTATATTAAAGAAGATAGTTAGACTAGTAGTACTATAGTAACTTTAAGACAAGTTTACTATATAAGATAAAGGAGATATAGAGTAAACTATTAAAACTTTAACTAGTCTAATATAAGATAAGGCTAGTATACTAATCTAAGAATAAGATAAGGCTAAACGTATCTATATAGTATAAGAGAATAAGAACTAGATTATTGTAGATAATTTTAAGACTTAGGTATATTACTACTTAACAATAGTATACTCTACTCTAATAAATTAGGTTATTACTACTACTTACTACGCGAGTTACTTTTAGTATAGAGAAAATATAGACGCCTTTATATAATAGTAAGGAGATATTGTTACTATATATAGAGTTAAGACTAGTATACCTATATTTAATAATATAGTATAGTAAGAATATTATACTATAGTACAACTTCTTTAGCAACTTACCTTTATATATACGTATTAAGAACTTCTTTCTATTCCCTAGGATATACTTATAGATAACCTAATATTAAAGAAGACTAGCTATACTATTTTTAAGCCTAAAATACCTCTACTAAATTTATAGTAAGAGTTTATTATAGAGCAAGCTATTACTATAAGTATAATAAAAGAGCTAAAAAAAGTTGCAATTTCTAACTTCTTAGACCTTCTTTAGATTAAGGAATACTCGCAACAAGTATAAGACTTCCTTAGGTATTTACTATACCTAGTATACCTTGTAAGTAGCTAACTAGCAAGAGGGACCGAACTTCTTAGCGTCTACTATACTAACTAGGATAATAGTTAGATTTAGAATATATTCCTATACAATAGCCTTGTTGCTATTATACTATAATACTACAAAGGATTTAACTAGGATAAATTAACTAAAACTATTTATTAGTTTCTTCCTCGCAAAGTAGGTAGCCTACTTATATAGTACCTATAGCTTATTAGGCTATTTTATTATTAACTACAATTTAATACTATTAACCCTAAGTACTATATATAAGTATAGAGTACTTTACTCTAGCTAGACTATAATAGCTACAAATACTCTACCTTGAAAATCCTAAGTTAGGCTATCTAAAAAGTAACTAAGCTCTAGATAGAATAGGAGTTATCTATTAGTATTCTTTACTACCTTATAATTACCTTTAGTAGGTAAATAGATAGCTTAAATAGGCTTTAAGAGCTGTCTAAAGAAGACGTAGATAAAATACTAGCTAATATAGATAATAAGGTATAAGAGATACAAGCTAGTTATTTAGTAGTAATAGCTTAGGAAGTCTATACTATAGATATATCGCAGCTATCCTTAAAGTAGTATAGCTAAGTAGAAGCTTATTTCAAGACGTCTTCTTATTAGTACAAGGTATTAGGTTTTCTAGAGCTAGATAAGGAGTATAGCTAGTATACTAATATACTAACTAAATATAAGTAGTATTAACTTATAGAGCGTAAGTATACTAGATTATACCTACTTTTATAAGAGATATTTAGTAAGTCTATATAGTTTAGAAGCTAGTAGGAAAAGGTACTAAAAGCTATCCTTAGAGGTAATATAGTTATACCCTATATTACTAGTACTAGTTCTAGTAAAAGCCTTATATTTCTTCTTCTAGTATACTACCTAGGTTATAGTTAAACTATTATTATTATACTTTTTATAGCGCTCTAGTAAGACTTTATAGAATATTACAAAGAGTACTTTATTAATATAGTAATATAGTCTACTATAGGCTATAAAGAAAATATAAAGATTATCTTAGCTACTCTAGAGAGTATTAGTAATATATGTTTTATTAAGTTTATATATAGGCTTAGTACTACTAGCTAATTAGAGTATATTGTAGTAGACGAGTTCTACTATATATTACTACCTAATGTTAATTTCTAGCTATATCTACTATAGTTAAAGATACTAATATAGTATAGAACAAGGCTTATACTATTATTAGTAACTATTCTAGCTTAAGAGCAAGATAGAGCCTTTTAACTACTTAGCCTACTATCTAATATACTAGTATTCTAGGAACTAACTATTTATACTAATATCTTATATTAAGTTAAGTATATAACCTCTTAGAGGTATTAGATAGCTATAGATATAGCCTACTATATTACTAGATAATAATAAGAATTCTACAAAATACTAGTATATATAGACTTAGCTACTACTATAGAGGAACTTACTATAATACTATATTATAACTAATTCTATAGACAAATATTAGAAGATAATAAAGGTAATAACTAAAGCACCTTCTATATACTAGAAGAGGGTATACTTATTACTATAAGCGTATTTACTATAGGTATTAATATCCCTAATATTTATAGTATCTTCTAGCTAGGTAAGCCTAAGATAATTATTAGATAGCTACAAGAATCTAGACAGAGTAGACGTAATAGTAAACTAAGCGTTGCTTACCTAGTACTTAGGTTATACCTACTAAACTACTATTATAGTAAGGCTAATATATCCTTTTAGACTATAGTTAATATATTTATCTAGGCTAGAGTATCTAACTACTTATATTACTAGCGTATATTAGATAACTACTTTAATAATAATAACAAGAGGCGCATGTATAAGCCTACTAAGGAAAAGTACAATATTTATATAGGCGACTTTTATAGTAGTTCTTAACTAGAGTACTCCTAGTATCTACCTAGTACTATAGATATAGATAGTACTTTAGACGTCCCTCTTCTAATATATATAACGCTATCTATATTAATACGTAAAACCTACTATAATAGTACCTAGTTTATACATAGCTTAAAAAGGTATAGACAAAGTAATATAGATATTACTACGTAGCTATCCTTACTAACTATACTAATATAAAAGTAGTTATAAACAAATAGTAAGTTTCTATATATATACTAGGTACTACTACTTATATAGAATAGTATTACCTATATTACAATTACAAAGTATTACTAAATCCCTATCTATTTAATACTAAGTAGTATAATAGTAACGTTAACTATACTTCTATACTAGCTTATACCTTATATCTATATCTAAGTATATAACTATCTTTACTAAGTAGCTACTAGTAATATAGCTATTTTAGAGTAAGTATTACATTACGTGTTTTATTAAGAGTAATACCTTTAACTATCTTAGAAGCTAATGCGGCGAGGCCGCTAACTCTAGCCTAAAGCGTATTAACTAACTTATTACCTAATACTATACTAGAGTAGATAATAAATAGTATCTAGGGTTATATTAGTATTGTCTTATACTAGTAAACTACTACCCTAGGTAGTAAATTAACAGTACTAGGCGCGTTTATAAACAGGTACAGCTAAATATATAATACGTAGATATTTATACAATTTAGGATATTTAGGTATACGTATAGGAAGATTGCGAAAAGGGCTATTAGCTATAGGTTATATACATCTATAAAATATTTAAACCCTCCTTTAACTTTAAAAACAAGTAGTACTTTAAGTAATACTTCTAAGGTAGTAAAGACTATAGAGAAGACTTTAAGGCTAGCTTTATTACCTTAGATATAAATTAGATTACTTAAAAATACTTTATTAGTTCTACTTATATACCTATAGAAGATCTACTATAGTCCTATTAAAATATACAAGTTTTTACTTTAATTATTTACTATTGCGTTACTACAGGCCCTATAGGCTAAGAGGATTACAATTTTTACCTTAATTATTTACTATTATATTACTATAGGCCCTATAGGCTAGGAAGATTATACTTTTTACTTTAATTATTTACTATTACGTTACTATAGGCCCTATAGGCTAAGAAGATTATACTTTTTACTTTAATTATTTACTATTATATTACTATAGGCCCTAGGGGTTAGGAAGATTATACTTTTTATAAGTACATTTACCTATAGCGTAAAGACTAGCTATTTAAAGGCTAGCTCCTCCCTTTAGTACCTTAGTATTAGTATCTAAACTTCTCTAGGCCTTCTTATACTTAAACTTGTTTTCTCTTTTACCTACTCCTATAGTACCCTAGTAGTTAAGAGGACTATAATAGCTATCTCTAGTACTACTATAAGCTTCTTTATTTTAGTAATACTAAAAAAATAAAGACCTAAAAAAAAAGTATAATCCTTTTAGCCTCTTTCCTATATAGGGTAGCTTATAAGCTAATAGCTAAAGTACTACTCTATCTAGTAAAGTTTATATTAATATATTGTAATTTTTTAATTCTATATAATTTTGTTACAATATTAATCTATAACTAATACTTCTTCTAAGTATTATAGCTAGTAGGAGGGATAGGAAAATTGTACTTTTTACTATACTAATAAAAAAAGTATAATCTTCCTAAGCTCTCCTACTTAGTATACTAATATAGTAGGTTAAGTATTTTATTAGATAACTTCTAAGAGTAATAATTAATAACTTGTATAGCTTTTATACTAGGTATCTATTAAGATTTATAGGTTACTAGAAAGTACTAGGATTTACCTTAACTAGTATCTTCTACTAGAGGACGCATTTAATAGTATTAGTAATATCCTAATAGATAACTATTTTTAACGCAGTATATTAGTAATTATAGTATCTTTAAGATAGTCTAAGTAGTAGTCTAAGTAGCTACCTAAGTAGCTACCTAAGTAATAAGGAAAAGCTACGCCTCTTATTAGCCTAACTAGTAGAGGTAGCATTTCCGCGTATATAACCTAAGGTCTGCAACCTAGAGAAGATAATATAACACCTAAACTAAATAACTAAGGATATAAGTTATTTAAAAAAGTACAATTTTCCTATACTTTCCTCTAGTAAGGTAATACTAATATTAATATAGCTTTAAAAAAGGCTAATATTTAAGTACTATTATAGAAGCTATATTCTAATAATAGTAATATAGACGTTAATAAAGTAAGTAAGAGGAAGTATAAGGCTATTAAACTTAATATTATTATAGAGGAGCTTGGTTTTACAGACTCTACTTAGTTTAAGTAGAAGAATATTAAAGGTATTGCTAAGGTCTTCTACAATATAGAGGGAGTATTTAAGTAAGTTTTCTACTACAAGATTATACCTATAATAAAAGACTATATCTAGTATTTTAGCTAGGCCCTAAGTATAGACCCTAATAATTTATTAGGTATCTATTCTTCTAATTCTATCTTTACTCTACTAAAAGCTAAAAGGTTAGAAAGAGTACTATATAAAGTCTTAGATCTAGAAGTATCCTATACTAAATAGCTTAAGTAGAAGTATATTATATAGTATATACACTAATTTAAGTAAGTATTATTTAACTACTTTAATACTCTATATAGGTTATTAAATATATTAGTTAATTTATAGGATTTATATATTTAGTACCTCTAGCGTATAGCTAATATATAGGCCTCTAAGAACTAGAACAAGATAGGTATTAAGCTATCTAATAAGTTTATTACTACTTCTAATAATAATAATAAAGATAATAATAATAAGCTATAGCTAGGGTATAATACTATAGAGTAAGATATAATAGATATTAATATAATAGATAATAAGTTAGGGTCTATTATTAATATACTACTAGACAATAAGACTACTAGTAAGACAACTACTACTAAGGATTCTACTAGTAAGAAGAGTAGTACAATTCGTACACTATTAACTAGGATACTATTACCTAATTGTGGAAGAAATGAGCACTCAAGTGGCTGATAGAGCGGTGAGCGACGGGCCGATTAGATAGTTACGTGAGCTATACAGTTAAATAGAGCTCGAGCGAGCTACCGTCTAATATTCAATAGATTCTCTCAATCCACTGCATCGAGCTTCTCCTCTACAGTTATGAGCCCGGTACGCGCCTAATCCTTGCGCACGAAAAGCTGGAGTACGCTAGTGTAGTAATCTATTCCCTGTTCCTTATTGTCTATCGATCGATCCTTCGAAGCTATGGAGTCTATGAGCAGCAGCGCGTCAACGCTGACAGCAACTGTGCGTCTTACTGATAGTAACTCGTTCCCGACTTGGTACGCCTAGCTGAAGTACTACGCCCGTGCTTGTGGCGTGTGGGATTACATCAACCCTGAGCTCCCTCAGCTAGCCAGCGAGTCCCTAGAGGAGCCGGACGCTGACGCTGACGTTGACGATCTGCGCGTCTATCAAATCAGATACACGATACACGCGCAACTTACTAACAAGATTCAAGCAATATGGAGCTGGGTAAACGCTACAGTAGACCATCAGCTATTGGAGCTAGCTACGCTACGCGCGAGTAATTAGACGCTGCACGCGCTACTTAAAGAGCTTAAAGAGGATCTCTGTCTAACTGACGATGACTGGAAGGAGCAGGTACGAGATACCTACCGAAACGTTACAACGCGCCTGCGCAGAGGTATAAATCAGCTGCTAGATGGCTAGCTGCTTGACTGGAATCGCGCTTACGCTAACGCGGTGCTCGTCGACCTTTAAGAGATCAAAGGCACGCTCCTAATCAAGGATTTCCTACGCTCAGCTTATAAGTACGAGTTAGGGTAGGCACAACAAGAGCTTAACGCGCTGTCCCGCCCTAGTACTATACCAACACTCACACTTAAGCAATATGCCCGCTAGCTTGCGCAGCTCGTACAGGAACACAACAAGCACAAGAGAGTGTACGCTATATTAGGAGTGCTACTAAACGTAGTAGAACAGTACAGATACCTATGCTGAGCTCGAGGCTCGCATCAGTGGAAGCTAACTAACTATGCAAAACTCCAATATACTCTCTAAGGACATACAACGCACGAGCTCCAAAGCACTCCAACAAGCACAGAGGTAGATTAGATTAAGGAGCAAGCACAGAGCTTACAGTTTAAGGACCTACGCGCTGAGCTTGTACGCATCAGATAGATAGACGAGCCCGGGACAATCCAGTACCCTAGGTCAATTACAGCATAAGCCCTCTGCAGCCGCGTATCAATAAGCCTAGTAAGCTACGCACGCCCTAAGGGCTATTAGGCACTGCTCTACTACCCCCTTTTACTTTAGATTATCAAACGCGTGTCTACGTAACTGGCCATCCGAGCACTACCCTAAGTGTTAATTAATCCCCAACTACTTGTCACTCTCTTGTATTTAGAGCTCCTATACGCCGCGTATGCGCGCACTTTACTACTACCCTACGCCCTAAGTACTACAGTGATTGCTCAATTCTCCTTTGTACGCTATATACTAAATCGAAGATCGGATACTTAGCTCCTCTAGCAGCTCTGCTAGAAGAGCTAGGGGGTGTGTAGAAGAAATAAGCACTTAAGTAGCTAATAGAGTAGTAAGCGACGGGCCGATTAGATAGTCACGTAAGCCATACAGTTAAATAGAGCTCGAGCGAGCTACCGTCCAATATTTAATAGATTCTCTCAATCCACTATATCGAGCTTCTCCTCTACACTAATCCTCTACTAAAGTATAATAGTTAAATTAGGTAAAAAACTACTACTAGTATTAGAAAGCGTGTAGTATCTAATATAATATTATCTAAGGTAAATATAGAGAAGAGTATATTATCTAAAGTAGTATTAATTAAGAGATAAGATATAAAGGCCTTTAAAGTAAAGAAGTCTACTATAAATAATATTAATAAGCGTAATATTATAGATAAGACTAGGTTTAAGTACCTTGTTAATCTAAATACTTATACAAGTAAGATAGTTAGGAGGACTACTATAATATTAGATATCTAAACTAGTCTTTAAGGGAATAACAATCTAGTTATTAATCTAAAATAGACTTAGTTTTACAAGATACTAACTAGTAGAGCTAGGCTCCTTATAGCTAATTATTTAATTAGCTATATACTTAGAGAGATACTAGTTAACTAGGAAGATAGCTTATAGTATAATAGGAAGAATATATTAGAGAAGACTCGAGCTAGTCTATAGCTAGAAGTACAAGAAGAACAAAATACCCCTAAGGAAGTAGTTAAAATAAGTAACTTTAAGAAAATACAAGTTAAGATTATTAACTATATTAATAGCGATAGCTACTAGTAGTATACGTAGATTAATCTTTTAATAGATAAATTACTAAATACACCCCTATACGCAATAATAAATAAGCTAAGTATTAAGCTAGGAGCTACTAGGGCTAATAGTATACTAGTAGAAAAGGGTAACTAGACTCTATTTAAGCACCTCGACGTAAACAACTAGATATTCTAGGAGTAGGTTTACAAATTAGACAAGCTATTTACTAGGTCTAAGATAACTACCTAAGAGTATAAAGCTACTCTTACTACGCTAGATATTACTAACTATAGTTATCTAGTTATCCCTAGATAAAAGTTATAACTACTATTTTAGCTCTAAGTAACTAGCGCTAGTAAGGTTATATAGATAGTAATACATTAACTAGTATATAGTAAGAGTCTCTAGAGCTATCTTATTATAAATAGTATAGGATTAGGTAAAACCAATCTTATATTAGCTACTATACTTACTATAAGTAGCTCCTAAGAGGCTAGGAAAATTGTACTTTTTTTTAGGGATTAGACACCTATTAGAAAAAAAAGTATAATTTTCCTAACCTCCCCTCTTACCTATAGATTTCCTATTTACTAATATATATAGATAATTAATTATAAACTAAAAGAGTTAGGTAGCCTTTGTAACAATAGAGATACTAAAGGATTAGTAAATTTTTACTATCCTTGTATCTCTATTTAGTTAATATAGTTTTATCTAGTTGTATAGGTAGTATATAATACTACTACCTTTTTTAACTCTTTTAAGGTATATATTTATAGTCTTAACAATAATAATAAGGACTAGATTCTACTACTAGGTATTAAGTATTATATAGGCTAGCTAACGCGCAAAAGCCCTTTATTTAATCCTAATAATATCTATACTAGGTATATAGTTCTAGTTACTACCTACTAGATATTTATATACTAATACAGCCCTAAGAAGATATAAGAGTAGATAAAAAAGACTAATACAACTAATTAGGCTCCTAATAGTAATAAGATAAGCTATATCTTATTAACTAGTATAGTACTTAAGTATCTAGTTAACTTATAAGGGCTCGTTAAGTTTATAGTGTTAGATAAATACTAAATATTATAGTTAGATTCTACCTAGGTTTTTTTTACTATTAACTAGACTAAAGTATTATTCTATAGTCTATTATTAGCTATACCTATTCCTTAGTATATAGATATATTTGTAACTCTACTTAAGTTACTTTATAACCTAGAGGTAGATAGAGATACCTGTAAATACGTTTACTATAACCTAAGTAGAGATATATATAGTTAAGACGCGCCTACTAATATAAGGAAGTTCTATCCTACTATATCTATATTCTATTATTACCTTCTACCCTAAGATTAGGAGGTAGAGTAAGGCTGTATTCTTAAGATAGTTTAAGATAATATAATAATAAAGTACAACTTTAACTCTTTATATATTACTTACCTAAGTAGTAATATATATATTGTTAATAGTATACTACCTAAGTATAAAGTAGTTTACCTAACTATAGAGAATTGTATAGATACTATACGTAAGTATAACAAGCTAGTTAAGCTATTTATATCTAAGCTATATATACGCAACAAGAAGACGAATATAATAAGGCTAAATAAGTAGATTACTAGGGTCCTTAACTTAGCCTCTTTTTACTATATTCTCGCGGCCGCAACATTATTCTACTAGGTTAAAGATAATAAGTGCCTAGAACAAGTATATACAATATATAATAAGGGAAGGTTTAGGGCTATACTATATAGTATCCTCAAGGACGTATACAACAATAATAAGGAGTTACTATAAGAAGATATCCTAGATAATATAGAAGAGAATAGGGAGGCCCTAGTAGCTATATTTACTAAATACTCTAAGCGAATCTATATTATTCTAGTACTTATTAAGGAATAGGTTACTATATAAGGCGAGAAGCTAGTTATTTTTAGCTAGAACCTATTTAAGTAGTAGATTATTAACTATATCCTTAATATTTATAGGTTCTATTACAAGGTATTACTAGTAAGGTATATAGTAGAAGAGAAGGTAAAGATACTTATAGATTTTAACTAGCTAGTAGTAAGATAGTTATTAGAACAAAATAAAGTAGTATATAAGTATAACTTAGATATTATTATACTTAGTATTAACTAGAATACTAGCCTTAACCTACAAGCTTATTACTATTAGATATTAGTTATAGGTCTATATATCTTAGACACAATCTTTATCTAGTACTTAGAGTATCTTGTATAAAATAGTTAGGATTACTTTATTATTATTATAGAGCTGTATAACCTAACTATATATAATACAAATATAGTAATAAAAAGTATTATCTATATAGTACCTAGCTTAGTAGTATTAGTAGACTTAAGTATACTAATACGTATAACAATTAGCAAGGGTACTAGAGATTCTAGAGATTCTAGAGATATAGATATTAGTATACTAGAGTATATAGAGTTTAGCCTTAGCCTTCTTAAGGGCTTTGTTATACTCCTAAGTAGCTATATTATATATTAAAATAACCCTAAATATATACTAGAGTAGTATAATAAGCTACTAGATATTTATAAGTCCTACCTATTTAGGGAGTAGGTAAGAAGATTATACTTTTTCTAAAAAAGTATAATTTTCCTACTTACTTTCCTCTTACCTATTTACTATTAAGATATATACTAATATTATATAGCCCCTAAGAGTATTATTATATTATTGTTTTAAGAATATACTTAAGATAACCTTAGGGTTATATATAAAGCTAATAGTATATTTAGTATATAATTAGGTCTCCTAGCTACTATATATATAGACGTGCTATCCTATACGCCTAACTATTATCTTTATACTAGTATAGACTATACGTTATCTCTAGTAGTACTATAGGGTATAGTAAGTTATCTAGATTCTAATAAGAGTATACTATTTCTATTAAATACTAGACTTAGTAGTACCTTATCTATATTAGTATTAGAAATAGGGTTATATAGGTTTAGTAGTAAATATAATAAGCTTAAGTTACTAAGTAAGAAGCTATAACTAGCTATAAGTAGCTATTGTTATATAGGCCTACTTAGTATACAAGATAGGGTAAAGATAAAGGAAAAGAATAGGGTAGATTATATAAGTTCTAGTAAGGATAATAATATATTAGCTACGCTACCTTATTAACATCTAGCTACTCTATAAATTGTAGTCCTAAATACAAGTTCCCTAATACTAGATATAATACTATCTTGTATAGGTAGTAACAAAATAGAAGGTAATAAAGGGCTTGTTATTAAAAGTAAAGTTAAAGAAGGTAATAGTCTAGATAAAGTAATAGTAGACAAGGAAGAGGGTAAGGAAGAAGGTAAGATAGAGGATATAAGCGCTAAGTAGTCCCTATTTAAGTATCTTGGTTTAAGATAATAAGGTAGATTTTAGGGTAATAGAGCTTACTAAGTATAGAGTACTTTACTCTACTAGGACTAGTAGGTATAGTATAAAGTAAATCTTCTAGTAATTAAGCTCCTTTACTCTTTATCTACACTTCTACCTACAGCTCTATATCTTCTCCTACTTAGGTAGTAATAAATATAGTACTAGCTATATTAATAGTAGTTCTAATACTTTTACCCTTTATTAATAAAGATAGTAACAATATAGTAATCTATATAAAGAGATAAGTTTATTATAGTAGGATAGAAATACTAAATCTATATATAGCCTTAAGTATAATAGTACTTTAGTATATAATATATAGAAGTATATAAGTTAGTAGTAATAGAATTAAGGGTATTTAGGGCTAATATAGATATAATAGGAGAGTAAGCTCTATATACTATAGACTTAAGTAGTAAGCAACCTTATAATACTACAAGTTATAGGATTTCTACTTAGAGTAGTTCTTAAGTAAATTCCTAAGGTACTCTAGTAGTACTATAACTACTTAGGATTATTTATAGGTAGTAGGTATAAGAGCTACTAGTCTAAGTTTATAGTATATACCTATAGTATAATTAACAAGAGCTAGGTATAAAGTTTACTAGAAGAGGTATAGTACTTAGTAGAGTTACTATATATAGGGGGTAGAGTATATAGCCTAATTAATATATAGGGGCTTATTAGTTGTATAGATAATAGGAAGAGTTTTATTATATAGGAGCTTCTTAGGTATATATAGAAGATTAGAAGGGTAGTAGAGTAATACCTAATAGTAGTATAGGTATTTGTTTATATTTGTAGACTAATTAAGTAGAAAGGGTTTCTATAGGAGATAGAGGAAGTAGGATACCTAGACTAGATAATTCTAAAGAGAGAGGATATACTAGTAGAGGTAAATATAGTTATAGTAGAGGGGAAGTAGAATAGGAGTAAGAAGTTTATTAGATTCTGCGAGTAGGGTTATATATTATAGGGGTAGGGAGTATTTAGAGTTAGTAAATATAATAATAATAAGAAAAGTTTATATATTAGTATATATTATTAAGGCTGTATTTATATTATAAGGTTTATTCTATAGATATATATATAGTAGTAAGAGGTAGGAAAATTATACTTTTTTATATAAAAGTATAATTTTCCTAGGCCTAGTACTATATAGAGTATATATAGATAGATATATAGATAGGTAACTTATAAGGAGACTCCTATTGTTATAAACCTCTAGTATTAGGTCTAGGTCTAAGTTATAAATATAAAATTAAAAAAAATAGAGGTTTAAATATATATAAAAATATAGTAAGGCTATAGTATAGAGGAAGTATATACTACTATATTATATAATAATATAGTATATAGCTTTACTACGTTATATAGTCTTATATAGAAGCTAAAGCTATACTAATCCTATAAGTAGATATTTCTAATATATATATATATAGTTAACTTATAGTATCTAGCTTATATTATTAGATTATAGTAGCTTAGTAATAATTTATATACTATAATAAGTTACTTCTATAAATATATATTATTAAATTAATATAACTATACTATATTAGTTTTAGCTTTAATCTAAGTATATTCTAGTCTAATATATATATTATTATCTTATAGTAGCTTAGTACTAAATTTTATACTTAAATAACTAGCTATAATAAATATAAATTATTAACTTTTAGTTTATATAATATTATTTTAATATATATAGTTAAAATTTATAATTATTAAAGTATATAGTTTATTAAGTATATAGAAGTATAAAATAATTTTTTATATATTATAGAGATTTAAAAAATAAAGATAAATACTTATTAGAGTATAAAATTATTATAGTACTAATATAGATAGTAAGTAGTACTAGTAAGTAAGTACTACTTCTTACTAACTTTATATACCTATTTAAGTATATATTTATATAATAAAATAAGTAGTAGCTTCTCTATCTTTTTTTTATATATATAAGTTATACCTAGTCTCTTTATACTTCTTATAATATATAAAAGCCTAGTAAACTAAGCTTAATTACTTTCTATTTTAATACTATATAGTT
>JALNQK010000364.1:0-18338 GCA_028458525.1 Ophiosphaerella herpotricha
AGTTTTATAGTTTAAATATTATATATATTCTTTTATCTTTCTATTCTTTTTACTTTCTTTAACTATTATTATAAAAACTACTAATAAATATTATAAAAATTACTTTATATATAAATATTTTATAGTAGTACTTTAATATTATATATAATAGTATTATATAGTTTTCTTTAATAGTTTCTATAATATAACCTTTATATAGTTTAGAGCTATAGTATATATATTATAGGTACTAATATAAATTATTAAAAAAATTATATTAAAGAGTAAAGAGTAATTACTCTTACTCCTTAAGGTAAGTAAGAGTAATTACTCTTACTCTTCTTAAATAAGTAGTAAGTAATTAGTATCCTTACTCCTGCGTAGAGTAGATACCCTTTTACTAAGAGTACAACTCCTTAAAGTACTCCTATAAGAGCTCTTGTAAAGAAGCCTACTCCTTATAGTCTTTTATAGTAATCTAAATTACTCTTACTACTATTCTAGCCTAATTAGACGCCCTAATTACTTTTATATAGGGTAGATACCTTTTTACTAAGAGTATAACTCCTTAAAGTACTCCTATAAGAGCTTTTATAAAGGAGCCTACTCTTTATAGTTTCTTATAGTAATCTAAATAGCTTTTACTATATATATTACTCCTTATACTACTTACTAGTCTAATAGCTCTTGCTATCTATATCGCCCTATCTAATACTAGTTCGGTTTACGTATAAATACAAGCTATTATTATAACCTAAAAAGTATTTACTAAGCAGGGTTGCTGTTTACTATAGTAATAGTAATAGTAATTACTATTACTATTACTAAGTCCAAAATAGAGACTAGTAATAGTAATTACTATTACTAAGTACACTTAGTAATTACTAAGTAGTAATTACTAAATAGTAATTACTATTTAGTAATTTCTTAGGCGTAATTACAAGTAATTACTTATTTTTATATAAATATATAGTAAGTATACTACTACTTAGATTAAAACAACGTATACTAACTCTATTAGATCTTATTAAAAGCTTTATTAGTAAGCTACTTATTACTTCTAAGGAAGTAGATAGTATTAAAGTATCTTTATCTTTAAAGGAAAACTTTTTTACTATAAAAGAGGAGTTTATTATTCAAGACTTATATTTATTAAATAGTTTAAATATTTATAATAGGGAATATTATAGTATAGAGGAGCTAGAAGGTATTAGAAACTCTACTAATCTTTACGAAGATTTTATAGCTTCTAACCTAGATAGCTTAGAATTTTTAGATTCTATTATTAAGAATATAAACTAGTACTATAGTTTTATATAGAGTTTAACTAGTAAGGAATTAGGAATATGTATCTAAAATTTAGTTATTAGGAAAATATAGGATTATTAAATTACTTACTTATATTACTAAGTTTAACCTTATTCTTATAGTACTAATACTTTCTTTTTTAAGTAGATAGTATTATATTTATAAAGTACTAGTAGTAAAGTTACTACTTTTATAGTAATAGTAATTACTATAGTAATTACTAAGTAGTAATTACTAGTAATTACTATAGCAATTACTAAGTACCTTTAGTAATAGTAATTACTATTACTAAAAAAGTAGTAACCCTGTTACTAAGTATATTACTTTTTATAATATACTAACCTAATAGCTTTTACTATCTATATTACTCTATCTAATATATATTTGTATGTAAAAACTTGTTATAAAAAGAATTAAAAAACTTATTAAAAGAAAAAGTAAAAACTAGTTATAAGCTCTTAAATACTCTAACTTTTACTACCCTAATAGACTATTAATACTCTCTAGTTAGGTTACTAATAAAATATAGTATCGTAGGATATATATAGAAGTAGGAAGTAGGTAGTAACCTATAGTTAGTAAGTTAAGTTAAATATTTGCGTAGAGTAGCTATATAACAAGTTAGTATTAGTCTCTTTCTTCTATCTAATCCTACTTATAGCTACTTATAGAGCTACTATACTAACCTAATACTCTTAGATTATATATATTTCTACTATACTATACTATATAAGTAGTAGGATATCTATTATTAGAATAGTATTATTAATTCTAATCTTTAACCTAAAGTAGTATACTCTTAATATCTACTATTTAGAATTATTATTATACTCTAGCTCTATTAGTAATTAACTAATAACTATAACCTAAACTATTATACTTCTATTAACTAACCTATACTCTTATAGTAAGTTATCTAATAGTACTTAAGTAGCTCTATAATAATTTAGAAGTAAAAAGTCTTAATAAAAAATAAAGAAAAGATATACTTACTAAATAAGAGTTTATATAGTATTAAGTTAGTAAATAGTATTAAGATAAAAAGTAATTAGGCCTAGGTTACTAGGCTTATATATACTATAAAAGGTATAGAGAGACTAGATATAATTTATATATATATAAAAAAGATAAAGAAGCTACTACTTAATTTATATACTCTCTACTCTACTATATTATTAAGTTATATACCTAAATAGGTATATAAAGTTAGTAAAGAGTACTACTTACTTACTATCTATATTAGTAGTAAATATAATTGTTGTTATTAAGCTATATTACTCTAAAGTTAAGAGCTCTATTTTTAGTATATAGCTAAAAACCTAATATCTAAGCTTAGTAAATAGATGTATTAATGTATTAGTAATTCTAAGTTAATGCTACCGGCTTGAGCTAGTGGTCGTCCCCTCTACTACGCGCAATGCTAACAAGTGTGATTCGGACTGCTCGACGTCGCCTTTAGATAGTCGTTACAGATAAACGTTTGGCACTAGTGAAGAGTTCTAGTCCTAGATTCTCGAGGGGCGACGTAGTCTGCTTCGACCAAGGGTAACGCACCATGATGTCATGCTAACCTCATATATCTAATAACCGAACGTGATATTTGGTTCTTGTCGAAATCAACCAACTTCGCTACAACGAGGCAATATTGTCAAACAAACAGCCTCTATACAATCAATAATCCCATTACAATGCTTCGCTACCAGCCTAAACGCGCCCTGCAGCATTTCGCATGGGCAAAGGGAGCCACGCCCCTCACAGCGCGTTTTATTAGCACATCGCAGATCTTTTTCGCCCAGAAGGACGCCCAGGATAAAAATTCTCTAAAGCCACGTTCGACCGAGTATTCTAAATCTGGGTCCGACGACGCTGTCGCACACTCGGACGCAGCCTTTAACCCTCACAAAACGAGTCCAGAGGAAGCCGAGGCGACTGCTGAGCGGGAAGAGGGTGGCAACTCGCTCAACGTGAGCCCAAGTAATGAAAAGATTAGTGAGCCCCAGGATCAAAAGACTGGTGCACACGGAGGACGCCCGGATAAGAAGCAGAGCACAGGTGGGAGTGCACCAAAGGCGGGTGGTAATGCAAGCGGTTAAAGGAAAGATATTTGTAAACACGAGTCACCTCACGCCGAATACTTCGAAACTTGTCAATCCTCTCATGGATAATAAATTATTAGATATTTTACAAGCTTCATGTGTTTCTATACACATGCATGATATGGTCAAATCCAATGCCTAGAACGCCATTCTATGCTGCCGTGCTCCCCCCTCGAGGCAATATGCTAATCGTCCCACCGCATATTCAATATCAATTCAGCAACTTCTTTGCTATCCAACTCACTCCTCACTTTATGCTCTACGGCAAAGTTTCTCTCACCCTCAGCTAAAAATAGTCATATGCGTCCATTGTAGAAGGCTGCGGCTCCAAGGGGCCACCCTAGAATTACGGCGTAGAACGGAAAATAGCTAGGTTAATGTAAGCGGTTTTCAAGGAATTAGGCAAAAAGGACTGCTTACACTGCACTTGTCCTTACAAGCCTCTTGCCCAAGTCACCGGTTCGCCATGGGTGCGGTGCCATGGAGATTGGATTTCGCGCAAAGGGATGGGGCTCGGTAAGGTGGCGTGCGGCAGAACGAAACATGGTACGAACTGGGGTTGCTGATGGCATATCGAATGCGTGTATACGGTTGAAAAAGATAGAGGTATTTGACCGGGTAGTGTTGATGGGAGTTTTGGCCTTGTCTCTCCTAGATGTCTAATATCTTGATGCGTTAATATAATGGAGTGGAGTGTGAGCATTGTGGGAGATGACAATCAAAGATATATATTCAGCCTCTGACAAAAGCATCGCACCACCCGGCATCACCTGAGAGCACGATTCCGTAACATTGTCTGGATGAGTATACAGCCTTGCGAAGACAACCATGGCTAGGGTGGGAAAAGAGATTGGAGGGGATCTCGTGTTTGGGATAGCGGTTCCCATTTTTGGAACCCGGCCAGAGCGTGTGGCCAGTGAGGTGGAAAGAGTCGGGTGTGGTGGGTGACGCTCAGCACTGTCGTGAGACGGTGGTGTGATGCTGCACACACCTGTCGCTTAACTATCGGCACCCGCCGACGGCATGACCAAGCTCGCTCTGCGCTGCGAACTGCCCACGGTCGTGCTAGGATGGCGTGACGCCAGGAAGAGCTGGGGAAGAATATGGCTCTATCTGCGGACTCTGTCTGAAATCCTACATAGCAAAGACAGACGCAATGTATTCAATCAGATATCGAGGCTTGGTGCTGGTACCTAGGCACGTCATGGCTCGCTATCCGCAGCCATATTCATCCCGACATGGACGAAGAACAACATCGCAAGTCTGCAGTCACCTTTGCGACATGTACAACACCTCTATATAACCCCATTATAGCATAATATACCCCAGACGAGCTGCCTCGAACATGAGCGTTGCCACGCTTGTCGGCAGCACGGGATAAGTCCTATGTTTGCCAGACCGCGTTATCAGTCACCCAATACCCGAATACCTCACTACCCCATCACCAGGGTTCTTCTATTCTCACCATCCTCCTCGTTGATCCCTTCTTCTTCTCAGCCTACGCTTACGCGCGCCGCGACCTCCCCAATCCTACCGTCTCGACGAAGCTCAATGCCATCACCTCTGCCGATACATCACAATGGGCGTCGGCCTTCCCGCACGAGACGGCCCTCGCATTCTTTTTTCCGGACTAGGAACCACCCGCGCCGATGCAGGAAGCTTTCAAAACCAGAGGAAAATCGACTGCGACCTCAACCTTGAAATAGCAAAAGTAGCCAAAGAAACCGGCGTGGAAACTTATGTGCTCATTAGTAGCACAGGAGGAAACTCAAAGAGTATGTTTGCCTATGCCAAAACGAAGGGCGACCCGGAAGATGCCATCCGCGATTTGCATTTCCAACAAACTGTCTTCGTGAGGCCAGGGTTCATCGCAGGTGATCGGACTAGTCGCGATGCTGGTGTTGCCGAAGTGGTCCTGAGGCGGATGGCGAAGAATATGGGGGGCCTCAGCCCAGCGCTGAAGAATCTGTAGGAGCAGGGCGGCGATTTGATCGCCAAGGCGGCTGTAAATGCAGGTTTGAAATGTACCAAAGGCGACCGAGAAAGTGGCGTTTGGGAAGTAGGCGAGGCTGATATCGCGAGACTTAGGCAGGACGGAGATATGATAGAACACTAATATGCGAGTCACGAGATGCAAATAGCCATGGGTAAGATGGAGCCGGTGCATCAATGACTACCTCGAATCACCATCGCGCACTTGGTTCTGGGTGCCAATGACGTGAAAAGGTAATTAGTGAAATCGGAAGCATACCACTGACTAGTTACTGCACTGCCTCAGGGAACGTGCAAACAAAATATGGAAGACAATGTGTATTGTTAGACCATATAACGGGGTTCACCTTTGTCAAATCAATCAGCCCGTTACAAAGGGTAATCTGTATTACAGCACGCGATAAGACGAGCTCTTAAGCCTGTATCTCAATCAAATTACCGTCTGGATCCCCAATCACCATGAAATCGCAAAAGCCAATCACTTCTAAAGTGGGTTGCACTGCTGCAAGGTCTTTCTGCACTTCGTCACTAAGACTCCCAAACCCATATGCACTACCCAACATAGTGTTGCCTGCTTCAGGGGAGAAATCAAGCTCTCCTCGCTCCTTCACGATGCCGACGCTCAGCGATTTAAAAATTTTCTGTGCATCCGTAATGTTATCAACGACAAGACCAATATGAGAGAAGGTTGTATGTGTATTGGGTATAAAAGTTCGTTTAGATGCTTTCTGAGAACCGTTGATTATCGATTACACTCTTCCACAGGGTCTGGCAAGACTAACTTTGTACGACACAAGCTCAGCTAAGCCGGCCATATTGTTCTTCTCTCTTACCATTTCTAGTCCAGTTTGGTAGCCATTTCCATTTCTTCCACCCTGGGAATGGCCCATATACATGATCGAGTGCTGAGGCGAGGCGGAGAATATGAAAATATGTCGAAGACCCAGCACGTCGTCATACCACTAGCGGCTAGCGGTGATATTCGAGACAACAAGACCGATGCGGTTGATCAAGAAACTTTTGGTGGTCGAATTTGAGGGCGGATCGTTGCCCTGAGTGTACTCAAATGGTAAGGTTCTGTTGGGATTGACTCCACGTGCTTTCTGTTCTTGTGCAAAACGAGC
Organism: Ophiosphaerella herpotricha; assembly: GCA_028458525.1. NCBI lineage: Eukaryota > Fungi > Ascomycota > Dothideomycetes > Pleosporales > Phaeosphaeriaceae > Ophiosphaerella > Ophiosphaerella herpotricha. The sequence continues at coordinate 6,500 of JALNQK010000364.1, forward strand.
GGGATTATAAGTGCTAACATAGTAGAGAGCTTCATTTTGATGCAATGATGATGACAAATTCCAAGGGGAAAAGATGCTTTCAAGCAGTCACACAGGTCAACTCGACGATGCCTAGATGATGACTAGGCACTGAAGTGAAACCTGGATGCACCTAAGAAACCATCATTCATACTAATTTCTATTCGCTTTCCTGCTTTGTTGGTAAATAAAGAATGATTTTGCGCGGCGGTGAGATGCCAATACAGTCCATGCTAGTTTTCGTAATGTGGTATTACTTCGCTTATGGTGGGACTTATTCTTGGGGATTTCTAATGATTTTACTCCTAATCAGGATGGCTCCCAGAGTGTTATGGACGTAATTGTAAGCGTGGCTTCACCAAGTCATTTCGAAAGTACCTCTACCTAGATACAACCAGAGTCAATAATATAATTCGTCACTTGTGCATCTCATAGGATGTGGCTATGTGTGAAATGATACGCAGGTGGCTTTGCTGCGCTATTTATTGGACGCTCTCCCTAGGAGTCAATTTCGTGCAATAGATCTCGGGACGTACTTACGTAGTTCTCCCATGTTTTCCATAAAGGCAGGTGATATTATTGAGCAAGCGCGATATGGCACCAAACTTTGCAATTGCCAATCTTTTCCCCTAGCCTACGTTTTTCTTTTCCTAAAAGAGTTAAGTTACCTACCTAGGCAAAATCCTTGGTTGTTGCGGCTTCTAAGGTTTGCAGCAACAAAACCTTGGAAGAATTGGTCTCCAGGGATATACCTTTATTGACCTACTGGACTTTACTGTTTCCTAGACATATATTTCTTATGTATATTGGCCTAGGTACTCCTACCTAGGTAGGCATCATGTAGGAGCCCCCGCCGTTCCCCAGTTACCTTCTTGTTTCACGACCTTGGAATCGTTCGAATACAGGGATATATAACAAAAGATATTAGAGAGACGAAGGTAGTGAATAAACCACATGCCCCAGCATCACTTAGGATATGAGAGCTCAAGACTTGTTTTCTTTTCTTGGTTAGATATGCTAACCAAAAGGGTCTCCCTATCTAGGTATGAGATAGTACCTAGTATCGTACTCCTTCGGGTTAGTGTTTGATGAATATTAGATCGATCTAAACAGCTATAAATTGTGAATTACCTACTTATCTAAGTGACCTTCCTGGATCTGTAACTACCCGCCTACCTTATTCTCTGAGCTGAGTAGAGTCCCGAGGTCTTCGGAGAATGAGGACTCAGGAAAGAGCGGATTCGGTTATTTGATTATAGGTATTTAGGTACCTCGCAGACTACTTATATGCCATCTGACAATGTAAATTCGCTATATATTTACACATCAAATATCGGAGTTCGTGCGATTATGATCGCCATCTGGGAGTAGACAGGTCACAACTTTCAGGTTCTCTTTACTCTAAAGTCACTGGCTGGCTGTTTGTCGCCCCTTGCTAATAACCAACTTCAAATTCTCACTCACGCAGCGGTCAGCGGTTTACCTTCTCACTGCTGCCCCACTTCAGTGTAGCGTGATTATTAACGATTTCTTACTCTGGCTTTGCGGGGCGCGTGAATCAACCTTCCTACTTTCTCCAAAGTCTCGTTGTTTCGCTCATATAAAGGACATTGCGCGTCCTTTGCGGCAAGCAACCTCGCAGATCCTTCAACAACGCAGTATCGGAAAGCGTACAGGCCTGTTTCTTTACAGGTTCGAACTTCCTTTCATACGTCAATTCCCAGTAAACTTTGCGCAACTAGCTGAGTCTTAGTGCGAACGGCAAAGCGTTGAAGCCTTATTGAGTACACAAGTGAGACACCCAGGATACTCCTCGAGCACGGCCACGCTACAGTTCAACGCCAACTTGCTGGGTGCTATCACTCTGCTGGTCAACCGACAGTTTCACATCTCAACCAGAGTGAAAGCTTGTCTACTCTAGGTCCTTGGAGGCTGGAGTACGACACAGTGCAGCTTTGGACAGTAAGTCATCTACATAAAGTACGTATACTCTGATAGGGCGGCTGACTATATCTAAAAAGGCCGACATGAGCTTCAGTCCGACTTCACCGGAGTTTGTGATCATTAAGGATGATGAGAATGGGATTGCGCCACTACGGCAGGTGGAAAATGGCCAGAATAATTGCGAATCTAGCGAGGATGATGGTCCCTTGATGGCACGCCGCCAGGTTCGTGAGCCTCAGAGGGAGTGTGACAACGATGCGGCTTCCATTCAGCGTCGCTCCTTCAAGGAGAAAGATTCAGATGCGGGCAGCTGTCTACAAGGTCGTCCTGGTCTTCGAAAATCCTCCAAGTCATCACCCAAGAGTTTTCATAAGCACAAGAAGCCAGGCCCTCGCCCCTGGGCCGCAAAGCCTATCATGAAGAACGACATGAAAGCGAAGAAGGGTGTAATTCGAGAAATCGAGAGCTATTGGGGCAAAGGATTCATCAGGTTGTATATCCCGAAATGCCATCGCCCACTCGTCAAACGCGGCAAGGGTGGCAAACGTTCGGTATACCGCAACCACGAGACTAATCCAAGGAACTGGCTTCCATCAGTTCTCAAATCTATACTCATGATTGCAAAACTCACCGACGACAAAGCATGGCTAAAGAAGGCAATGACCGATGTTGTCCGGTATCGTATCAAACACACAGGCAACCGCAAGCCTCAGCTCGTCACTACTGACTTCGATGTGATTGAGGACATGCTTGTGAAGGATTGGAACATTCCTTATGCATTCGAGATCCGCTACAAGCATTTGTTAGTGAATCGTAAGGAGGAAGAAAATGATGAAGATATCGATCACATCCTGCAAGTTGGCTCAGACGATGATGATGGAAGCGACGATGACGCTGAGGGTAGTGATGATGACACGCACGAATCAGAAGCCAGCGATAATCAGAGTGTAGAAGAAAATGGCAACGAGGGGCAGGGTGATGTTACAGGGAAGTCTGCATTGTCTAGCGGTTACACCAATACGCCGACCTACCCTCCTCCTTCTCATCCACGCCACTTGTCAAAACAAAATATCACACAAAGAGAGAGTCAACCACACTTCAAACAGTCACAACTCGAACAACAGCACGCTACGTACCGCCACGGGGCTCAAATGCTAGGCTATGGTCCGCCAATGGACCACTGGGGCCGACCAATTGCGGGCTATAGTAGCCACAGTCCCTACGATGGATATGGAGGCTATGCAGGTTATGGAGGCCGGTATCGAGGTGCATATGGCTCTTCACCTTACACTAGAGACAGCCGGCAAGGTTCGCAGCAGCCCCATATCCGGAACGGGTCACGCTACCATCACCATGAAATGAGCCCCGATCCGAGCATGCTCGGGGAAAGGCATAATTCTCATCCATCTCCCCACTTCAACATGAACAGGCGTGCCTACGGGGGGTATGAGCAAACTCCGGATCTCGAAATGCAAGGGTACCACAAATCTCTCCACGAAGGACGCACAAAAATCAAACACGAGTCTCCTGAGGTTGATGAGCAACCTACCACTCTACATGATTTCGGTGGCTCCGTCAACAACACCGGGGCCTTGGATGATGCCGATGATGACAATACTGTTCTTGACGCGGAGTTGGAGGCCCTCGAACTAGAATTGAAGGTTGCTAAACTCAAAGCTCGTCAGGCTGCCTTGAGGCAACGAAGTAGGACCAAGTAGGCATGACACAATTGTCCCTCTTGCTATACATGGGAGATTTCAGGTCTAGGGATAATCTGACAAACTTCAGATGTCTAGCTTTCTCTCATCTCAACCTCAGCTTCACGGATCGCAAGTCCTAGGTACGCTTGTACATGGGGCTGGTGCTAATGAAACGTTTTTCAATAACATTCTTTTCACAAAGTTGGTTTGAGGAAATTTTACATCTTGCTTTTGGTTAGATCTCCTCTCTCATATCGACCTAAAAATGGGGATGCTAGTTTCTTAGATCTAGACATCCAAATCCTACCTAATATCTCTCTTATCGGTTGGTATCAGGCTAAGAATGCAGTCCATGATCCTTGAAATTCTAAAAGTGTCGCGTACAACCCCCATACCATCCCCTAGGGTGTAAAGATAAACGTTGGGCGTGACTTGATCATTGTTTATTCCAATACACACAAAAGTAGGGTCGGTTGCAGTGGAAATAATAGCTTAGATGAAGTAACTTCAAAAGGAAATGTGCTGTACTAAGACGCCCGGCCAACGTGATGTATCTGCGAGACTAGATCATCAAAGAGCAAATCTGGTCAAGCCTCTACTGCTGCTATGCCTATACCACACGTACCTGAGTTGGTTCCAACCACAGCCTTTAGCTAGCACCTGCTCAGTCGCCCCTAGCTATTGCTGACAGTGAGTTTATTAAGATGCAAAAGTAGGGGATTCACGAAGAGAAAAACAAGAATAGCGTAGCTTCGTATCTCCAACTATATCTTACTCTGGTGCCCAGATTTAAAGAATATTCATTCTTTCAAGGGTAATCGAGTCTTGTCAACCGGATCACTCGTGTGTAATCACTGTGGTGACCTCTTCGGATACCTCGTTTCGACCGCCATGTACATCAAACGTTTGGGCTTCTGGGCGGTGGTATTCTGGAAAGGCATGGCTAGCATTTTTTTTTTTTTTGATATAGGAGGGCTGTGGGACATAATTCATTTCGGTTGGGGATTATTTCATTGTTTGGTAGGTGGTACCATTTTCAGGACACTAATATACTTTGCGAACTTCCGGCTCTGCGCGCGTTTGATTTATGATAATCAAAATCGCAAGCCTAAATACCCGGGTAGCCGTTATTTTTCCTCAGGCCCGAAGACTTGTGGCAATTCGCGGGTATACTATACCGAAGTATATATCTGAAAGGGTTGCAACTGTGACTAAAGATTTACCGCCTGGTTGCATAAGACTTTTCTTGCATAAATGTCTACCTGCGCAAGGCAAGAGCCTTCCAACAGAGTGTAGTACTGACTCGTCGTAGTCTCAAAATAGTCCCTCATGTTAATCTAGCTCTGGTTGACGAAGGATTTCTAAATGTCAACTAAATATTCAATTACAGGACTTGCGCTTGGCCTCATGGCTAGGCCCCTGACGTGAGTAATCCGCATACTAGGGACCCTCTCCCGAATGATATGCTATACCGCCAGACACGTAAATTGCAATGTACAGTGGTCCGTGTCTGGGACCACTTGTAGCTGGGTTCGGGTCCCTAGCTGTGGTATGTGAAAGCCAGTATACTTTTCTTTTCAAATCTTGCTGCTCCCCGAGTAGCGTTGGTCTTTTACAAGTTTTTTTACAAGTTTTGGGAAATCAAAGTCGGTGCGGTGCCATTAACATCGCGAACTTATTCATGTATCATTCGCATTGTGATGTAGAATACCATTCTTTAGACTTGCTAGAGAGATTCGATCTAATACTACCTAGGGTCGTTTAGTAAACTTCGAGGACGTAACGGCCCTCATCCTTCAACTTCTCAATCTCTTTCCTGGATTCAATCCTCTTGCCATTCGGGTTCTTCGTCTTATGCTCGACCATTATAGCTTCCTCGAGCACATTAGTGACGTCCGGCACAGGCCATGTTGGACCACAGAGATAAAAGGCGCCCTCCTTCTCCAGATAGCTTCTACGAATATCGCTCAGTGTTTGCCTCATGCGATCCTGAATGTAGATCTTTTGGGGTTGATCACGCGAGAAGGCACGACCAAGTAGAGTAATAATACCAGCATCTTGATATGCTTCCCATTCTTCGCCGAATAGATACTCCTCGCGTTGGTGACGGGAGCCCATATACAGTAACACCTCGCCAATCTCGTGACCTTGTTGTTTTTGGTAGGCGCGTTCTTGAACAAAAGCGCGGAAGGGTGCTAGGCCAGTTCCTAGACCGGCCATAATGATGGGTGCAGTGGTCTTAGTAGGCAACTTCATGACAGATGGTTTTACTGATACGGTCACCGGTGAACCGATAGCAAGAGCATCGAGGTAGCGAGTTGCTTGGCCGAAGCGGTCGCGGCCTTTGGGATCAACCCAATTGACAGTGACAATCAGGAGGGAGACTGTAGTTGGGGTGACGTGTTGGGATGATGCGATGGAGTACTCGCGGCGTTTCATAGGGTTGATTATGCGAACAATGTCGTGGAAAGATGGATGCGCAGATGGAAAGTCGAGAAGAATATCTGCGTAGGTAACGGTATCGATTTCGGCACGCCGTTTGAACTCAGCGGCACCTTCAGGGCTGATGAGCTGAAGTAGCTCTCGCTTCTCTCGATCGTCACTCGCAAAATCAGCAAGTGCTTCATAAAAGCGCTTGGGTGGGCGCCCGAACATGTCAATGTTCTGCATCAAAGACTGATAAATAGTCCGGTTGACCATGATATTTGGATCTTCCCGCGAAGGTACTTCAACAACTTCCTCTGAATTGAGCCCGTACCACTTGATGAATTCTTCAACCTCTGCTTTGTCGTTTTCTGCATGAATACCAAGAGCCTCGCCAATAGCATAAGTCACACCTGAATTCCCAAGATCGAACTCGATATGAAATATGTTGCGATCGTATGTGAGTGGCGTCAGACGTCTATGCTCCTTAACAGTAACAACAGCAGTGGCGATGCCCAAATCAGGTCGCAGGATGGCCTGAGTACCATAAGCCTCCTTGAAAGCAAGACCTTTAGCCGACCTTTTCCAGTCCCCTAAATACGAGGGATGTTCCGTGTATGTATGGTCGAACGAAACGAAGCTGTTGACATTGATGTCAGCGGGTAGAAGGGTGTCTCGTACATCCTTCTCCACGGTGGCCCAGGCCGATGGTACCTCTACCTCTCGAAGCGCGCTCCCCAGCTGCTGAAGAAGATGTTCAAAGAGGTCGTAATTACCGTTAATTGCAGCCAACTTTGGCAAATCAGAGGTCAGGATATCCTCACGAGCAACCTTCAAAAATGCAAGCTGTGTAAGGAAAGACTCTAGTAGAGCGTTTTCAGCTACGGCTGCGGAAAGAGAAGGATCGAGGATGAAGAGCTCCACATTCTTGTCAACGAGGGTCCTGCGAAAAGAAGGGGGGAGCTTCTTCTCAAGCATATCATCTTTGATACCCGGTAGCTTTACGATGATAGAGCTGTCAGTCTTGACACTATTCAGGACATCAAACGCCGTAAGAATGCTAGCATTGCCGACAAACACAACATCTGCCTCTTCTACGGAGTAAGGTGCCTCAATAGTGTAATCAGCATTACGAATATCGGTGCGAGATACACCACCCTGCACAAGATTGTCATGGCCGTTTCGAACAAAGATATTTTTGGATGAGTCGGATGACAGAAGCTTGCCAATGACAACCGGTGTATCAGAGAGAGGAGAATCATCCAGATCCCAGAAGGAATATTGTTTAACGTCGGTAGTGTTTAGTATGTCCACGTACGAGCGTACCTCACTTTGTGTCTTCTCGCCATGAATTTGCCGGAAAATGTCCAGAATGTTGCTCGGTGTCCAAACCTGCTCACGTGAGTATTTTAGGTCAGACACCTCAATATTTCTATCGAAAGCGAACTGGATAGCGGCTAACACATCGGAATAAAGTCTTGAGTACTCGGCAGAGTCGAGGACGGCGGCCTCATCCTTGACTTGACCAAGTACAGAGACGCGCTGGACGCTCTTGGGGAGGGTTTCAAGAAAAGCTTCCTCTACGAATGGTCGGTAGACGCGGACGTTGATAATACCAATCTTATCTCCACCTTGGGATAACGCGTTGGCCACCTGGGCGGCCAGGGATGCCTCAACGGTACCGAAAACGACGAGAACACTCTCAGGATGCTCGTGGCCGTAATAATCAAAGGGTTTATAGTCCTCACCCAGTTCCTCGTTGAAAGCTTCGAGCAGACGGAGTAGACGCCCGGCGTGGTCCGAATGCTTTTTGTCCACGTCTGAAACGGCCTTAAGAACAGTGTGGTAGGTATTGTGTAGCCTACTCTGGTCTAGCGTATCTACCAGCCTTGCTGTCTCCCTCCCGACGCTAATGCCGTCGTAGGTATGGATAGTGGGAATGACACTTGAAAGCAGTGTTGCGAAAAGAGCCATGTGCTGAGCCTCGAAGACCGAAGGGCTACACACCAGCCCCAATCCTAGGTCTTCGGCTAGTGTAAGAGAAGACACATAGTCGATGACCAAACCGGCGTTTGGGCTTGCCGAATAATCGACAGCGGCGACATGGGCTGTAAGTGGGTTGGCAACCGAGTAGAGGAGGGACAGCTGGTCGAGCGCGGAGCGCAGATAGTTGAGGGTAGCTGAGGAGGCAATGATGGACTGGGGAATGTGACGCTTCTTCAAGTCAAAATCCTTGGAGAATATGTAGCCTAGGGCAAGGGTACCAGCACCCGTCCTGGTCTCCAGCGACGAGACACTCGTATGGTAGCCAAAAGCATTCTTCTCGCCCTGTTCTTGCCAATGCTTGATGGCTACATCCAGATCGAATGACTTGGCTGAGTATGCAAAAATCTTGTCAGAAAGGGTGTATGCGACTTGCTGGACGAGTGTCTGGGCGGTGAGGTATGTAGGTCCGCTGATGGATCCCAGGTCGAGGTCTTGTCCGAATGGAAGACTCGACGACTTTTCTGTGAATCTTTTTGGGATCTGCTGTTGGGCCCCGGGGCCAGCAGACTCAGTCTGTTTGGAATGCATCTTCAGGTAGAGGCTTGCAGGTGAGTTCGGCAAGTGGAGAGGTGCGCTCAGGTATTTTAGATGTAGGGACTCCTCGCGACATCGGCCAAACTCGAGCCGAGGAGAAGGCGTGAGAATTCGCCATTCCTTGCCGGCGCCATGATTGGCTTGCTTTCAACCTTTCAACCCTTTGCCGGGCGATAGATTGCAACAACGCGGCTCATCGCGTTGTAGCAACCAAAATTTGGTGTTAGCGTCAATTGCGTGCTCGAGCGCCAAGCCTCTCTCGGGAATATCACGGGCATCGGAGATCTGATGGATAGTATCACCCGGGGAAGCACGTGGCAGGTTCATCGTAGTCCCCAGACAGCTTTTCAGTCTCCCTTGAATTTACCCCCTGCTCCCCAGCCATTTGCCTGCGTGCTGCGCAGAATTCGCCACTTCCTTCCCAAAGCCCATGGCCTCACCCGCTATCAGCACATCGTGCGGGACAATTCCCTCAATCATCAGCGTCACATCATTCCCAGAATTTTCCATTCGCTCGGCCCACACCTTATTGTCAAAAAACAATAGCTCTGCGCCACCCGTATGGACCCAGAGGGGTACCTTCGTTTGAAACATCTCAAGTTTGTGGTTGATATACGGCTGGGCGAGCGCTTGGAGGCCTGCCAGACCGGCATAAGCGGTTGTACCCCACTCGGTGAAAGGAGGCGAGAGAAAGTCGGTATGATAGTGGGCATTGTCGTGAACATATGAACAGCTTACGTCTGACGGGTCAATCCAAGGCGACCAAAGAAGGCATGCGAAGGGATCAGGAATCTCGAGTTCCGTGCCGAATTCGCCGATGTATCTCAAAAGGGCAATTGCCAAATTTCCGCCTGCTGAGTCTCCCCCAAAAACAATATCTTTCGGGGATATGCCAAGATCTCGGACAAGATATAGGTACGCTGTTAGACTGTCCTGAAGCGCAGCTGGGAAGGGATTTGATGTCTCTGAGGCCGGCAGTATAGAGAGTCGGTACTGTGGGCAAAAGACATGCGTTGCTGTTGCATGCTTGAGTAGGGTTCTGGCAAAGGAGCCACTATCGGTGGTCCTTCCATCACCCATTACGAAAGCACCACCATGGATATGCAGGACCACTCTTATACTACTGTTATTGCTTTTTGGAGTGAGTGGTGTAGGGTACCACGTAGCGCCGATTTCCACAGGTCTGACGGCTGGGTTACTCCTCAACGGCCCCTTGTACAACTTTGAATCCGCTGTTTTGACAACAACAAAACGTTCCTTCTCTTTGCCAGCCGTGAGCGGAAGGGCTGAGCCCATTTGAACTTTTGCAACATGGTACAAAAATGAAGAAACAATTCGCACAGCAATTGCTTGACGAAACGTCCATTCTGGGTGCTGACGACCGGCACAATGGAGGTACTTGATGAGGAAGAAAGGGAGACGTATAAGCTCAAACCAGAGGGCCACAACGGCATATACTCCCTTCCACGGCTGGTGTGTCAAGAGAGATAACATCGGCGTTATTATACTAATCGCACGGGATATCTTGTGGGCCCAGCAAGGGCAGACAGAAATCAGTCAGTGCTTTGAGGGTAGATGATTGGAAATGTCGTGAGGCTGTACTACGCAGCTGTGAAACTCGGGGAAGAAAGACACGCACGACACGCTGGGGTTTTAGCTTCTAGCCGAGGCATGATAAACAAAGTTTACTTAGCGTAATAAGTACACTTGTTTGGTGGCGCTGATGGACAGGGGACCCGAATCAGCACTAGACACCACCACCCTTTGACATGCCAAGGAACGAGCTTTGAAAGTCACGCTTAGTCGGCTTCTGAGTTAGAAAAAGCTGTGTAAGAAGGTAAAGGGCTAAGGGTCAAGGAGACTGAATACGCCACGTGGACAGAGTCACGATGTTTGTTCACAAGAGGTTGGCGGAAATAAGTAACATGTTGGGTGCTAACTAGATACGTCGATGCGAGTCAGTAGAATTGCCCGTACCCTGCAACACAGAACTTCACACATGTAAAAGTACCGTAAAAATTCGCCAAAGTGGCCGAAAGCTAGCAGGGGCTTTGATTTTAGCTGCTAATCAAACCTAAGCGCGCCAATAACAAAGCGTGCCAAGTGAGTGGCAATATCAGACCGTCTCGCACATAAAACCTGCTGTGACTCTGTCTTAGCGCATCTACTAGTGTTAAATACTAGCTAGAGCCTAATTACTACCTAATTTACTACCCCCAAAATAGCTTGTACGCCGCGTACGCCACTTACTTAGCTTACGCCTAGTTAAATCAACTCTTAGCGTTCTCTTAATATCTAAACTAGGTATAAAAAACAATCTATTACTAATTTACTTAGTACTACAACCCTATACAAACCTAATCTACTATAGAAACAAGCCTACTATTTTATATTAGCTAGAAAGAAGAAAGAGATTGTTAAGTACTTTATACGCTATTATATATACAAGCTAGATATAGAGTTAGGTATAAAGTAAAAGTAGTACTACTTAGATAGCCTTGAGTAGGATAGCTTTATAAGACTACTAATAGCAAAGAAGGCTAGCTACTACTTCTAGGTACCTAAGTATATAGCTAAAAATATATAGGTAGCTAGAGACTATATTATAAGCTTAAAGTAAAGCTAATAAGAAGTATTATTAGAGGTAAAGTTTAAGAAGCTACTAGAGCTTAAAAGTTAGCTCTTCTAGTAGTTTATTAAGTAGAAGTAGATAGGCTAGAAAGTATCTTAATTCTAGTTTTAGTAGTAAGTAAAGATCTTATACTATATAATATATAGTAATAAGTTACTTTTATCTAATAGTATTAGTATTTATATATAAGACCTTATATAAATACTAACCTAGAGAAATAGATTTACTTTAAGTTTTTAAATAGCTAGTTCTAGAAGTTTTACTAGAGATAGGATATAAGCTAGAAGTACCTTACTTATACTAGCTAGTAACTCTTACCTTACTATAAGAAGCTAGTAATAAGTTTCTATATAATTTAGTACTTTTAACTATCTTATATTATAAATATAGATAAAGTTCTACTTCTATTTAAGTTTTTTAATAGTTATACTTACTATCTTAAAGGAGACTATATAGTATTAGCCTAGGTAGAGAACTCTAGCTAGATAAAGTACTAAGCTATACTAGTATTAACTATCTATATAGATAGAGAGCCTTATAT
>JALNQK010000365.1:0-18276 GCA_028458525.1 Ophiosphaerella herpotricha
AACTTAATAAATACTAAGATATAATATTAGGAATACTATAGCTAGAAATAGTAAACTCCTAAATTAATTAGAAAATAAGAGAAATTATATATAAACAAAATACGTTATAAGTAAATATAGAAAAATACGTAAGAAAGTTCTTAGAAGAATATAAAAAATAGGAAGAACCCTTAATAGAACTTAAAAACTATTAGCTAATATATAAACTATAGGATTTAAAGATAGAACTAGAAGAAGAGAAATCTATAGGATAGAGCCTAGTCTATTAAAAGACTAAAGACAAAGTAAAAATTAAGAAAGAATATATTAAGATAGTACTTTAAAATAAATAGATAAGACCTTTAAGCTTATTAGTAGCTTATAGAACTCTCTTTATAGATAAGAAGAGAATAAAAGAAAAAAGGTTCTACGTAGACTTTAGAAGAACTAACGCAATAATAGATAAAAACTAATATCTCTTACTCTATATAGATAAGATATAGGATAGAATAAGTAAAGCTAAAATCTTTACAAAACTTAATATATAGAACGCCTACTACTAGATCTAAATAGTAAAAGGATATAAGTAGAAGATAGTATTTAGAATATAATATAGATTGTATAAATACTAGGTTATACTCTTTAGATTAACTAATATACTAGTAGTATTCTAAGAAAGGATTAATATAATACTATAAGAATATTTAGATATTTTTATATTTATATACTTAGAAAATATTTTAATATTCTCTAAAAACAAAGAAGACTATATTAAATATATATACAAGATATTAGAACTTCTAGTAGAAAACTAGATATTTCTAAAAATAAGGAAATACAAGTTCTATACTATAAAAACTAATTTCCTAGAGTTTATAATTAAACTAGGACAATTAAGAATTAATCTAATAAAAATAAATACTATAGTATAATAGCTAATACTAAAGAATATTATAGAAGTCTAATAATTTTAAGAACTTATAAACTTCTACTAAAAGTTTATTATAGGATAGTTAGAATTAATAAAACTACTAATAAAATTAATAAAAAAGAATATACTATTTAAATAGATAATAGAATATAAGGAAGTATTTAGAGCTATAAAAAGGAAATTTTAGGAAGTCCTAGTTCTAAGAATATTTAACCTAGAACTACTACTAATAGTTAATATAAATATATTAAATTTAGTATATAGAATAGTACTATAACAAGAAGACTTAGTTATAGGAATATAATACTTAGTAGAATACTTCTTAAAATAAATAATACAAGTAGAAATAAATTACCCTATTTATAACAAAGAAATATTAGTAATATATAAAGTACTTAAATAATAGAGAGTATATCTATAAGGAGCTAAATACAAGATATAGATCTATACTAACTATAAGAATCTAATAGAATTTATAATAAACAAAGACCTAATACAATAGTATACTAGATAGTAAGAATACCTTATAATATTTAACTTTAAAGTAATCTATATAAGAGGATTAAAAAATATACTAGTAAATATACTAAGTAGAAGACTAGACCTATAAAAAGAAATTAAAGCTAAAGGAACTATACTAGTAAAGAATAAAAATAGATACTTAGAAATAAATAAACCTAAGATAGCTACAAGCCTAGAAATAATAGGCAACGAATAAGATTAATAGATTAAAAAGGAAACAAAGAAGAATTTAAATACCTAAGAAATAGAAAATAGATTTAGAATAGAATATAGATAAATCTATATACTAGCTAAGATATAACAAGAATTTATAAGAAGATTTTATAAATTACTAGTATATAGATATTAAGAAATAAAGAAAACCTTAAAAAGGCTATTAAGAGACTACTATATACTAAAGGTAAGATAGATAGTAATAGAAGTACTAAAAAACTATATAGAATACTAAAAAAATAAATATAATAGATATATACTATATAGAATACTATAACTAGTAGAAGTACCTAAAAGACTATAAGGAGTTATTACAATAGACTTTATTACTAGACTACTAAAATTAAGAGACCTAATTTTAGAAATTAAATATAATAGTATCCTAATAATAGTTAATAAACTAATAAAGTATACGTATTTTAGACTATATAAAGAAAAAAGTAGCGTAAAGGAAACTACGTACTAAGTTATAGACTTAGTTATAGGATAATATAGAGTTCTAGATAAAATTATTACTAATAGAGATATTAGATTTATATCTAGTATATAGAGTACTATAATATCTTTACTAGGAATTAAGTATAGTATATCTATAGGATACTATCTATAAATAGATAGATAATTAGAATAAATAAACTAAATAGTTAAATAGTACTTAAGATATTACCTTAATTATAACTAGAACAATTAGGTAATACTATTACTAATAGTATAATTAGCCTACAATAGTATAAAAAATATAGTAATAAGAGTATTACTATTCTTTGTAAATTATAGATTTAAACCTACTACATACTAGACACCTAGGGATATAGAGAAATAGAACCCTAAGAGATAAAAGATTATAGATAAAATAAAGGAAATATATAAATAACTAAAAGAAGATACTAAATTCCTAAGAAATTAGATAATATAATACTATAACTAGAAATATAAAGAAGAACTCTAATTTAGAGAAGAAGAGAAAGTATAGTTATAAAGAAAGAATATTAAGAGTAAAAGACTAAGTTCTAAACTAGACTATATAAAAATTAGACTATATAAAATTAAGAAACAAGTAATACTAGTTATATATAGATTAAAACTACCTAAAAAAATAAAAATATACTTTATATTCTATATTTTACTATTAGAAATAGTACTATAGAATATAGAACTAGTAGTCTATAAAGCTAATATATATAGAAAATAAGAAGAATATAAAGCCTAAGAAATTATAGTATATTAACTTTATAATAGAAAGAACTACTACCTAGTTAAATAGTTAGGAGTAGATAAAAACAAGAAACTATAAGAATATATATAGAAACTAGAAGAAAACCTTAATTATCTTAAGTTACTAGAGGACTTCTAAAGTTAAAATTAAGTAACTTACCTAGTAGTAAGCTAAAAAACTTATTAAAATCTCCTAGAAGATAAATACTATATAGAATAGATAGAGAGATACTAGAAGAGGTTATACTAGCTATAGAAAGAGATCCCTAAAGAAAGGATAGATATATCCTCTTAGCCTCTAGAATATCTAACTTAGCTTTAAGTATATAAGATTAAGTAGAGGACTATTTATTATTATAGTCCTTTAACCTATAAAAGTACGTAAAAAAGGTCTAATTCTTTACTACTTTACTAAGTAGCTCTTACTAAACCTTTTTAGTAGTAGTAATCTAAATAGATAGTTTATCTTAAGCCTAGTTAATAGCTTACCTTAGAAGATATAAGCCTAGATATAAAGATTATAATTAAGTATATTGTTATAGGTTATAACCCTATACAAGATTTTAAACTAATAGAACCTAAGTTACCTAACAATCTATTATACTACAAGATAGAAGGACTTAAATAGGATAGTAACGTAGAATACAACTTAGATATATAATAATTTAACACGTAATAACTTAGTACTTAGTAAAGTGTAAATTACTAAGTTATTAAACTTAGTACTTAGTAAAATACTAATCGCTAAGCTATAACTTTATACTAAGTATAATACTAAGTTATAAGGTATATAGTTAATAGGATATATATTATTAGGATAGTATTGTTAATCCTAATCTTTAACCTAGAGTAATATATTCTTAATATCTACAACTTAGAATTATTATTATACTTTATCCTATTAATAGTTACCCTAATACTTATACCTATCTATATTGCACTCTAATTGTAATTACTACGTACCTAGGTAAGCCTACTAATAGGTACTATAGCTAATAAACTATTATACTTTAATAATTATTACTTTAGAGAGTAAAGCGTAAGCAGCGTATAGTCTAAGCTACGCAACAACAATAGCTATATTAATAAGAAGAAGACTCCTTAAGACGTATAATTTAGACGATATAGATTTTAAGAATATTAGGGAAATCCTAAGAAATCTTTACAAAGAGAAAGAATAGATAAAACTAGTAATTAAGAAACTCCTTAAATAAAATAATAAGTTAAAAAACTATATTAACTAGAACAAGACCTAAGTAAAGGCTATAGCTAAGGATTAAGAAAGAATTAAAGGTATTATAGGCTGCCTAGGGATAAGCGTAACAAAGAAGCTACTAAAGATACTAGAACTTAAGAAGTTTAATAGAGAGAGAAAGAACCTATAACCTTTCTTAGTAGTAGTAATACTATACTTAGATATACAAGTAGAATACTTTAATATAGAAGAAAAGAAAGTTGTATATATAGGAATATACTTTAAAGATAAGGTAATAAAGTAGTTTAACCCCTATTAGATAAACTATAGGCTTAATACACCTAAATAACAAAAAGAAAGAATAGTAATAATATTTAGTAATTACAAACAATTTATTAAAAAACTTAAAGTAGTATTTAGAGATATAGATATTATAAGACAAGCTAAAGAAAAACTCCTAAATCTAAAATAAATAAAAGGAGCTACAAAATACGTATCTATATTTAAATAATTGTCTATAAATACTAAATAGGACGAATTAGTATTAATAGTAAGATTTAAATAAGGCCTAAAAGGAGATATCTAATACAAAATAATCTAAATAGAAAAAGTATAAACTCTTAAAGTAATAAAGGTATAGGCTATCTAAATTAACAATAAACTTTAAGAATAGAAGAAGAACTAAATAAGGAAAATAGGAAATACCTAAGACTATAGGAACCTAATAGTCCTAGATACTAATAAAGAAAGTAAAAAGAAAGACTTTAAATACTATAACTATAATAAGAAAGAGTATTATATAAAAGACTATAGAAGTAAGAAGAAAGAAGGTAAGAAAGACCTTACCTATTATAACTATAGAAAGAAAGGCTACTTTATAAAAGACTACTAAAGTAAAAAGAAAAAAGAGATATAGTTTAAAATAAACAAGATAGAAAAGAACTCTAAAGAATATATAGAAGAACTATAAAAGAAAGTAGTAGCTAACTAAAAAAACTATTAAGGGTTATACTAGATATTCTACTATAAAGACGTATACCTAATATATATCTACGTAAAATAAGGAGTAAGATAGTTTCTATAAGAGAAATAGAATAAAATAGTAGTAATAAAAGAATAAGTTTAGAAATAGGTAAAAGAAACTTATAAAGATTAGGACGAGGGATTAGAGGTAATAACCTAAGGAGTAGGACTCCTAACCCTATTACAAATAATAAGAGAGGATTAAGAAGATACTTTAAAGGGAGAGAGCTCTAGTATAGAAAGTTAAGAGGACTCTAGTATAGAGAGCTAAGAAAGCTCTAAATAAGAGAAACTAGTATAGGATAAGAGATTCCTATTAAGATAAGGACTAATAATAGGAATAGAGGAAGTATATAATAAATAGAAATTATACTTCTTAAGAGAAATAAAACTTACGTCCTTTAGACGCTAGATAGAGATAAATATAGTAGTTATAGGAGATATACCTATACAAGACAAATAGACCTAATTAGTAAAGAAAATAAAATAGCTAGAAGACGCCTATATATAGAGTAAACTAGTTAGGTACTATATCTTAGTATAAAATAAGCTAGGAAAAGATAAGTATAGAGAAAGGAATAATATAAGAGTATAGTTAAACTACCCTATATACTACGAGATCGCCTAGGTATTCTATATAGAGGTAGGCTATTAGATATACAAGAAACCTAAGGATATAAATAAGGTATAGCTAATAAGAAATAATAACTAAAACCTTACAAAAGCTATTAAAAGGATAGAGGTCTATAGATAGTAACTAGTAAAAACCTAAAAAGGATATTTAGTATTAGAACTAGGATATAAATTATCTAAAGAATATATATAAAGAAAGCCTTAGTATAAATATATATAAAATAAATACCTAAAATATATTTAAGAAAAGGTTAAAATAAAGTACTAGCCTAAGAAAAAAATACTACAAGGAATAAAGGGACTATATATAACTATAGAGAGTTACTACTAAGAAAAGAAAATCTAAATTATAGTAGATAGTAGAGCTACCTAAAACTTTATAAGAAAGAAGTTTATAAAACAATAGAAAATATAACAAGTACTAAAGAAGTACTTACAACAACTAAGTATAATAGAAAGATTACTATTCTAAGAACTAGTTAGTTTAGAGACTAAACTTTTAATACTAGAAGTATAGGGTCTAGAAATCTATAACTTAATTATAGATATAACGCAACTTAATAAATACTAAGATATAATACTAGGGATACTATAGTTAAAGATAGTAAACCCTTAAATTAACTAGAAAATAGGAAAAATTATATATAAACAAGATATACTGTAAGTAAGTATAGAAAGATATATAGGGAAGTTCCTAGAGAAATATAAGAAATAGGAAGAACCCCTAATAGAACTAGAAGACTACTAACTAACGCATAAACTATAAGATCTAAAGATAGAACTAGAAGAAGGTAAAACTATAGGATAGAGCCTAGTCTACTAAAAAATAGAGGATAAAGTAAAAATTAAGAAAGAATATATTAAAATAGTACTCTAAAATAAGTAGATAAGATAGTTAAGCTTATTAGTAGCTTATAGAACTTTCTTTATAGATAAGAAAGAAATAAAAGAAAAAAGGTTCTATATAGACTTTAGAAGAACTAACGCAATAATAAATAAGAATTAATACCTCTTACCCTATATAGATAAGATATAGAATAGGATAAGTAAAGCTAAAATCTTTACAAAACTTAATATATAGAACGCCTACTATTAGATCTAAATAGTAAAAGGATATAAGTAGAAAATAGCGTTTAGAATATAATATAGATTATACAAGTACTAGGTTGTACCCTTTAGGTTAACTAATGTACTAGCTGTATTTTAAGAAAAGATTAATACAATACTATAGGAATATCTAAATATCTTTATATTTATATACCTAGATAATATCCTAATATTTTCTAAAAATAAAGAAGACTACGTAAAGTATATATATAAGATACTAGAACTTCTAGTAGAAAACTAGATATTTTTTAAAATAAGGAAATACAAATTCTATACAAAGAAGACTAATTTCCTAGGATTTACTATTAAACTAGGATAATTAAGGATAGATCTAGTAAAAATAGACGCTATAAGCAGATAGCTAATACTAAAGAATATTAACAAAATTTAATAATTTTAAGAACTTGTAAACTTCTACTAAAAGTTTATAATAGGGTAGTTAGAACTTATAAAACTACTAATAAGGTTAATAAAAAAGAATATACCTTTTAAATAGATAGATAAATATAAAAAAACGTTTAATACTATTAAAGAAAAATTTAGAGAAGACCTAGTTCTAAGAATATTTAACCTAGAACTACTACTAATAGTTAATACAGACGTATTAAATTTAGTATATAGTATAGCTCTATAATAGGAAGATCTAGCTATAGGAACAAGGTACCTAGTAGAATACTTCTTAAAACAAATAATATAAGTAGAAATAAACTACTCTATTTATAATAAGGAAATACTAGTAATATATAAAGTACTTAAACAATAGAGAGTATACCTACAAGGAGCTAAATATAAGATATAAATCTATATACTACCTAAGATATAACAAGAATTTATAAGATAATTCTATAAACTACTAGTATATAAATACTAAGGAATAGAAAAAACCTTAGAAAGACTACTAAGAAACTACTATATACCTAAGGTAAGACAATTAGTAATATAAGTACTTAAAGACTATATAGAATACTAAAGAAATAAATATAATAGATATATACTATATAGAATACTATAACTAGTAGAAATACTAGAGTAACTATAAGGAGTTATTATAATAGACTTTATTACAGGACTACTAAAATTAAGAAACCTAATCTTAGAAACTAAATATAATAGTATTCTTACAATAGTTAATAAGCTAACAAAGTATACGTACTTTAGACTATATAAAGAAAAGAGTAGTATAAAAGAAGCTATATATTAAGTTATAAACTTAGTTATAAGATAATATAAAGTACTAGACAAAATTATTACTAATAGAGATATTAGATTTATATCTAGTATATAGAGTACAATAATATCTTTATTAGGAATTAAATATAGTATATCTATAGGATATTACCTATAAATAGATAGATAATTAGAATAAATAAACTAGACAGTTAAGTAATATTTAAGATACTACCTTAATTATAACTAAAACAATTAGGTAGTACTACTACTAGTAGCTTAATTCGCCTACAATAGTTTAAAAAATACAGTAATAGGAGTATTACTATTCTTTGCAAACTATAGATTTAAACCTACTATATATTAAACACCTAGGGATATAGAAAAATAGAACTCTAAGAGACAAAGGATTATAGATAGAATTAAAGAAATATACAAATAACTAAAAGAGGATGTAGAGTTCCTAAGAAACTAGATAGTAAGGTACTATAACTAGAAATATAAAGAAGGACTCTAATTTAGAGAGAAGAAAAAGGTATAGTTATAAAGGAAGAATATTAAAACTAAAAGACTAAGTTTAAAACTAGACTATATAAAAATTAGACTATATAAAATTAAGAAATAAGTAATACTAGTTATATATAGATTAAAACTACTTAAAGGAATAAAAATATACTCTATATTCTATATTTTACTACTAGAAGAAGTACTATAGGACGCTAAGCTAGTAGTCTACAAAGCTAATATATATAGAGAATAAGAAGAATATAAAGCCTAAGAAATTATAGGATACTAACTCTAGAATAGAAAAAACTACTACCTAGTTAAGTAGTTAGGAATAAATAAAGATAGAAAACTATAGGAATATATATAAGAACTAGAAGAAAACCTTAACTACTCTAAGTTACTAGAGGACTTCTAAAGTTAAAATTAAGTAACTTACCTTATAGTAAACTAAGAAACCTATTAAAGTCTCCTAAAGGACAAATACTATATAGAATAGATAGAGAGATAATAGAAGAGGTTGTACTAGTAATAGGAAAAGACTCTTAGAAAGAGGATAAATATACCTCCTTAGCTTCTAGAATATCTAACTTAGCCTTAAGTATATAAGATTAAATAGAGGACTATTTATTATTATAGTCCTTTAACTTATAAAGGCGTACAAGAAGGGCTTAATTCTTTACTACTTTATTAAGTAGCTCCTACTAAGTACGTTTAGTAATAGTAATCTAAGTAGATAATTTGTCTTAAGCTTAGTTAATAGCTTACTCTAGAAGATATAAGTCTAAATACAAGAATTATAATTAAATATATATACTTAGCTATAGATACCCTAAGATTAGAGTAATAATACTATACGTTAGTATTAATATATACTATATACGCCTTACTATCCTTTTAGGATATAATATAGTAAATACCCTTAGATAAATAATAAGGATAAGGTATAAATTTAATACTATTCTAATAAATACAAGTAACTAATATAAGTTTATTAAGGGTAGTATAAGAAGGTATAAAAGAGACGCTAGAAAGAATTATATAGATAAGCTAAGCTAATAACTTAGTATTAGAATAGAATAATACTAGCTCTAAAGAGTATAGAGGGAGAGATAGTATTATAAGTTATAACCCTATATAGGATCTTAAACTAATAGAACCTAAGTTACCTAATAATCTATTATACTACAAGATAGAAAGACTTAAATAGGATAGTAATATAGAATACAACTTAGATATATAACAATTTAATACGTAACAACTTAGTACTTAGTAAAGTGCAAATTACTAAGTTGTTAAACTTAGTACTTAGTAAAATACTAATTACTAAGCTATAACTTTATACTAAGTATAATACTAAGTTATAAGGTATATAGTTAATAGGATGTATATTATTAGGATAGTATTATTAATCCTAATCTTTAACCTAGAGCAATATATTCTTAATATCTATAACTTAGAATTATTATTGTACTTTGTCCTATTAATAGTCGCCCTAATACTTACACCTATCTACATTGTACTCTAATTGCAATTACTACGCACCTAGGTAAGCCTACTAATAGGTACTATAGCTAACAAACTATTACATATATATACTCTACTATAGATACTCTAGGATTAGAATAATAATACCTTATATTAGTATTAATATATACTACGTACGCCTTACTATCCTTTTAAGATATAACGTAGTAAAGACCCTTAGATAAGTAATAGAGATAAGGTATAAATTCTATACTATTCTAATAAATACAATTAGCTAGTATAAGTTTATTAAGAGTAAAACAAGAAGGTATAGAAGAAGCGTTAGAAGAGATTATATAGAATAGATAAGTTAATAACTTAGTACTAGAATAGAATAATATAGGCTCTAAGAAACCTAGAAAGAAAGATAGTATTATAGGCTATAGCCTTATATAGATTCTTAAACTAATAGAGCCTAAGTTACTCTATAACCTACTAAGTTATAGGTCTAAGGAGCTTAGATAAGATAGTAACGTAGAGTACAATCTAGATACGTAATAACTTAGCACTTAGTAAAGTACAAATTACTAAGCTATTAACTTAGTACTTAGTAAAGTATAAATTACTAAGCTATTAACTTAGTACTTAGTAAAATATAAATCGCGAAGCTACAACTTAGTACTAAGTAGAATACTAAGTTATAAGGTATATAGTTAATATAATACGTATTATTAGGATAGTATTATTAATCCTAATCTTTAACCTAGAGTAATATATTCTTAATATCTATAATTTAGAATTATTATTATACCTTAGCCCTATTAATAGTTAATACAACAACTATACCTATTTATATTATACTCTAATTATAATTACTACGCACCTAGGTAAGCTATCTAATAGGTACCTATAGGTAGCCCTGTTACAATAAACTAGTATTAATAGTAAAATTTAAAGAAGGCCTAAAAAGTAAAATCTAATACAAGATAATCTAAATAGAAAAAGTATAAACTCTTAAAGCTATAAAGGTACAAGCTATTTAAATTAATAATAAACTTTAAGAATAGAAAAAGAATTAATTAAGGGAGATAAGAAATACCTAAGACTAAGGAGATCTAATAATCCTAGATACTAACAAGGAAGGTAAAAAGAAAGACTTTAAATACTATAACTATAATAAGAAAGAGTATTACGTAAAAAACTATAGAAGTAAGAAGAAAGAAGATAAGAAAGACCTTACCTATTATAACTATAGAAAGAAAGGCTACTTTATAAAAGACTACTAAAGTAAGAAGAAAAAAGAGATATAGTTTAAAATAAATAAGATAGGAAAGAACTCTAAAGAATATATAGAAGAACTATAAGAGAAAGTAGTAGCTAGTTAAAAAAACTATTAGGGATTATACTAGATATTCTACTATAAAGATATATACCTAATATATATTTATATAAAATAAGGAGTAGGATAGTTTCTATAAAAGAAATAGAACTAAATAGTAGTAATAAAAGAATAAGTCTAGGAATAAGTAGAAGAAACTTATAAGGATTAGAATAAGGAATTAGAAGTAGAGACCTAAGGAGTAGGACTCCTAACCCTATTATAAATAATAAGAGAGGATTAAGAAAATACTTTAAAGAGAGAGAGCTCTAGTATAGAGAGTCTAGAGGACTCTAGTATAAAGGGCTAAGAAAGCTCTAAATAGGAAAAACTAGTAAAGAATAAGAAGTTCTTATTAAGATAAAGACTAATATTAGGAATAGAAGAAGTATATAATAAATAGAAGTTATACTTTCTAAAAGAAATAAAGATTATATCTTTTAGATACTAGATAGAGATAAATATAGTAGCTATTAGAGATATACTTATATAAGAAGAATAGACCTAATTAGTAAAAAAGATAAAATAGCTTAAAGACGCCTATATATAAAATATACTAGTAAGGTACTATATCCTAGTATAAAATAAGCTAGAGAAAGATAAGTATAGAAAAAGAGATAATATAAGAGTATAGTTAGACTACCCTATATACTATAAAATTGCTTAGGTATCCTATATTAAGATAGGCTGTAAAATATACAAGAAACCTAAAGATATAAACAAGGTATAGCTAATAAGACGTAATAACTAAGACCTTATAAAGGCTATTACAAGGATAGAGGTCTATAAATAGTAACTAGTAAAGACTAAAAAAAGATATCTTATATTAGAACTAGGATATAAACTCTCTAAAGAATACGTATAAGGAAAACCTTAGTATAAATATATATAAAATAAATACTCTAAGTATATACAAGAGAAAGTTAAAATAGGATACTAGCCTAAAAAAGAAGTACTTAAGAGAAATAAAGGACTATACGTAACTATAGAAAGTTATTACTAAGAAAGAAAAATTTAAATTATAGTAAATAGTAGAGCTACCTAAAACTTTATTAGAAAAAAGTTTATAGAATAATAAGGAATATAGCAAGTACTAAAGAAATATCTATAATAACTAAGTTTAATAGAGAGACTACTATTCTAAGAACTAGTTAGCTCTAAAACCTAACTCTTAATACTAGAAGTAAGAGGCCTAAAGATTAAAAATATAATTATAGATATAACCTAACTTAACAAATACTAAGATATAATACTAGGAATACTATAGCTAGAAATAGTAAACTCCTAAATTAATTAGAAAATAAGAGAAATTATATATAAATAAGATATATTATAAGTAAATATAGAAAGATATATAAGAAAGTTCCTAAAAGAATATAAAAAGTAAGAAGAACTCTTAATAGAACTTAAGAACTACTAACTAATATATAAACTATAGGACTTAAAGATAGAACTTAAAGAAGGGAAATCTATAAGATAGAGCCTAGTCTACTAAAAAACTAAAGATAAAGCAAAAATTAAAAAAGAATATATTAAAATAGTACTTTAAAATAAATAGATAAGACTCTTAAGTTTATTAGTAGCCTATAGAACCTTCTTTATAGATAAGAAAGAAATAAAAGAAAAAAGGTTCTACGTAGACTTTAGAAGAACTAATACTATAATAGATAAGAACTAATATCTCTTACTCTATATAGATAAGATATAGGATAAGATAAGTAAAGCTAGAATCTTTACAAAACTTAATATACAAAACGCTTACTACTAAATCTAAATAGTAAAAGGATATAAGTAGAAAATAGTATTTAGAATATAATATAGATTATATAAATACTAGGTTATACTCTTTAGACTAACTAACGCACTAGCAATATTCTAAGAAAGAATTAATACTATACTATAAGAATATTTAGATGTTTTTATATTTATATACCTAGATAATATTCTAATATTCTCTAAAAATAAAGAAGACTATATAAAATATATATATAAGATACTAGAACTTCTAGTAAAGAATTAGATATTTCTAAAAATAAGGAAATATAAATTTTATATAAAGAAAACTAATTTTCTAGGATTTATAATTAAACTAAGATAATTAAGAATTAATCTAATAAAAATAGACACTATAATATAATAGCTAATACTAAAGAATATTATAGAAGTCTAATAATTTTAAAGACTTATAAACTTCTACTAAAAGTTTATTATAAGATAGTTAGAACTAATAAAACTACTAACAAGACTAATAAAAAAGAATATACCCTTTAAATAGATAATAGAATATAAGGAGGTATTTAAAGCTATAAAAAGGAAATTCTAAGAAGACCTAGTCTTAAGAATATTTAACCTAGAACTACTATTAATAGTTAATATAGACGTATTAAACTTAGTATATAGGATAGTATTATAATAAGAAAACCTAGTTATAGGAATATAGTACTTAGTAGAATACTTCTTAAAATAAATAATACAAGTAGAAATAAACTACCCTATCTACAATAAGGAAATACTAGTAATATATAAAGTACTTAAACAATAGAGGGTATATCTACAAGAAGCTAAATACAAGATATAAATCTATACTAACTATAAGAACCTAATAAGATTTATAATAAATAAAGATTTAATATAATAATATACTAGATAGTAGGAATACCTTATAATATTTAACTTTAAAGTAATCTATATAAAGGGATTAGAAAATATATTAGTAGATATACTAAGTAGAAGACTAGACCTATAGAAAGAAGTTAAAGCTAAAAGAACTATACTAGTAAAGAATAAAAACAGATACTTAGAAATAAACAAACCTAAGATAGCCGCGAGCCTAGAAATAATAGGTAATGAATAGGATTAATAGATTAAAAAGGAAATAAAGGAAGACCTAAGTACCTAAGAAATAGAAAATAGATTTAGAATAGAATATAGAAGAATCTATATACTAGCTAAGATATAACAAGAGTTTATAAGATAATTCTATAAATTACTAGTATATAGATATTAAAGAATAGAGAAAACCTTAGAAAGACTATTAAGAGACTACTATATACTAAAGGTAAGATAAATAGTAATAGAAGTACTAAGAAACTATATAGAATATTAAAGAAATAAATATAATAGATACGTACTATATAGAATACTATAACTAGTAGAAGTACCTAAAAGACTATAGAGAGTTATTATAATAGATTTTATTACTAGACTACTAAAATTAAAAGATCTAATCTTAGGAATTAAATATAATAGTATCCTAATAATAGTTAACAAACTAATAAAGTATATATACTTTAGACTATATAAAAAAAAAAGTAGTATAAAGAAAGCTATATATTAAGTTATAGACTTAGTTATAGGATAATATAGAGTCTTAGACAAAATTAATATAGATAAGAATATTAGATTTATATCTAGTATATAGAGTACTATAATATCCTTACTAGGAATTAAATATAGTATATCTACAAGATACTATCTATAGATAGATAGATAATTAGAACAAATAAACTAGATAGTTAAATAGTACTTAAGATATTACTTTAACTACAACTAAAATAACTAGGTAACACTATTACTAGTAGTATAACTAGCCTACAATAGTTTAAAGAATATAGTAATAAGAGTATTACTATTCTTTACAAATTATAGATTTAAACCTACTATATACTAGATACCTAGAGATATAGAAAAATAGAACTCTAAAAGATAAAAGATTATAGATAAAATTAAGGAAATATATAAATAACTAAAAGAACATACTAAATTCCTAAGAAACTAGATAGTATAATACTATAACTAAAAATACAAAGAAGAACCTTAATTTAGAGAGAGAGAGAAAGTATAGTTATAAAGAAAAAATATTAAGAGTAAAAGGCTAAACCCTAAACTAGACTATATAAATATTAGACTATATAAAATTAAGAAATAAGTAATACTAGTTATATATAGATTAAAACTACTAAAAGAAATAAGAATATATCCTATATTCTATATTTTACTACTAGAAAAGGTACTACAAGACGTAGAACTAGTAGTCTACAAAACTAATATATATAGAGAATAAGAGAAATATAAGGCCTAAGAAATTATAGGATACTAACTCTATAATAGAAGGAATTACTACCTAATTAAGTAGTTAGGAATAGATAAAAATAGAAAACTATAAGAATATATATAGGAACTAGAGAATAATCTTAACTACTTTAAGTTACTAGAGGACTTTTAAAGTTAAAGCTAAGTAACTTACCTTATAGTAAACTAAGAAATAAGTTAAAGTTCTATAGAGGATAGTTACTACTTGTAATAAATAGAGAGGCGCCTAGAGAGACAGTACTACTATAAGGAATACAATAAGCCTCCCTATCTTTAATATCTAGCTTGCGTTTAAGAATATAAGACTACAAGGAGGACTACTTATTATTATACTTCTTTAACTTCTAAATACGCTTAAAGTAAGCTATAAGCTCTACTACTTTATAAAAAGCTTCTACTAGAGTAGTATTAGTCTTAGTAATCTATATAGATAGTAACTCTTAAGTATAGTTAATAGCTTGCCCTAAGAAGTATAAGTAAAGATATACAGATATTAATAGAATACGTATACTTAGTAAGAGATACCCTAAGAGAGGAATACTAATACTAAACGTTAGTATTAATATATACCTTATACGCCTTACTATCCTTTAAAAATATAATATAACAAAGACCTTTAGATAAATAACAAGGATAAGGTATAACGTTAATACTATTACAACAAATATAGGAAATAAGAGTACACTTCTTAAGAGTAGAATAAGAAGATATAGAGGAGTTAAGGAAAAATACTAATAGGCTACAATAGGCTAATAACTTAGTACTAAAATAGAATAACAAGGATCTAGAGAGATCTAGAAGGAGAGATAGTATTATAGGTTAAGACTCTATACAAGGTTTTAAACTAATAGAACTAGAGTTACTAGTAGAGAGTAACTTAATAACTAATAGGTTTAAGGAACTTAGATAGGATACTAACGTAGAATATAATTTAGATATATAAAAGATAGCTTAGTAATTTGTACCTCTTAGTAATTATAAACTACAAACCTATAGACTATATAGATAGTAAGATACTTATTATAAGAAGGGTATTGTTAATCCTAATCTTTAACCTAGAGTAATATATTCTTAATATCTATAACTTAGAATTATTATTGTACCTTAGCCCTATTAATAGTTAACCTAACACCTACATCTATTTAAGTTATACTCTAACTGCAATTACTACGTACCTAGGTAAGCTATCTAATAAGTACTATAGGTAGCTCTATTATAGCTTTAGTTATAGAAGTAGTAACTATATCCTACTTACTTACTCTCTATATAATAAGGCTACTAAATAGTTTAATTATATATCCTTGTAAACTCTTATAATCTAAGGTATTATTAGTAAATAAGGTATTACTTATAATATTAAGTATATCTCTACTTCCTAGTTCTAGTACTTGCGCTTAAGTAGATTAGAGATAGAGAAGTACTTAGTTAGCTACCTTTTAGTACTTATTACTTAGATTAACAAGGAATTAAGCTAGATAAGAGGTAGTAAAAGTAACGTCTAGTCTAGTTATAACTACTATAAATAGTAGTAATCTAATTTTATATTAATACTTGTTAATCTCTAAGAGAGTAGTAAGCCCTTCTTATAAGAGTAGCTTAATTATAGTTATTAGTATATTGTATCTTTAGTCTATATAGGTAATAAGTTATCTAATCTTTTTAATATACAAAGCTTAAGATAATTAGATTAGCTTCTTAGCTTAATCTTAAATTACTTTAATTCTAAGAAACTATTTTAGTTCCTTTCTACTTATAATTAAATATTTATCTTTAAGTAATATAATAGCTTTATTAGTGTTACTCTCTCTATACTTTAAGTACGTAATAATAATATTATCTATATAGAAGAATATAATTATTCTATTACTAATTATATAGTAAGACTTATATAAGACTAGCTTAAATCTATAATCCTTTAGGGTTTTAGTAAACTCTATTTACTATAAGAGTAGAGAGATCTAGAGTCTATATAATACTCTCTTAACTTAGAGTATTATTTCTAGTTTCTAATATCTATAGAGTATCCTTATATAGATCTCTTAATTAATTGTAGTATATATAAAAGTATTTGTAACGTTATACTATTTTCGCTTAAGATTGTACTTAGTAGTAATTACTATAAGTATATAAAACAATTAGCTTACTAGAGTTATAGTATAAGTATCTTAGGATATAATATCTTACTACTAATTACTTCTAATAACTAGCTAAGCTTTATATCTAAGTAATTAGTAATCTTAGTCTAATTTATAAGTATATACCTATATATAGTTAAGGATTTATTACCCTAATTATTTAATTAGTATAGTATTAACTTCTTCTTATAACTTTATTAGCTTATAGCTTTTAAGGTAATCTTTCTTAGCTTCTTTAAATAGCTTATAAAGTAAGTAACTTACTAGTAATATATAAGATTTTAGTAGTAGTAGGAGCTAGCTTAAGTATAGCTTTATACCCTTAGTAATTAATTACTTTATTTAAGCTTTGTTAATAGTTAATCTATTAAATTACCTAATACTTCCTCCTTAAGTTCTAGCTATAAACGCAGCTACCTATAGGATTATCTTAGCTAATTATTAATAATTAGTTTCTAATCCTATTTCTAATTAGGTAAAGAAAGCTACTAGTAGTAGTATTTATAGTAGAGTAAGATAAGCTTCTACTACCTTATATCTATACTTATATTATAGCTATCTCTAAGGCTTACCTTAATCTTTTTAAGTAATCTTATCTTCTTTATAGAAAGACTTAGTTTCTACCTAATCTTTAATTGTACTTAGTAATTTAACTAATCTTACCTATACTATAATTTCCTTAAGTATACTATATATAAAGTTATCTATAAGATCT
>JALNQK010000366.1:0-18162 GCA_028458525.1 Ophiosphaerella herpotricha
CTAGCTAATATAACTATAAGAGGCTAGGGAGCTAGACTATTATATACTAAATAGTTATTATAAATATTATAGTCTATTATATTATTATCTAAATAGTATAGAGCTAAACTAATTTAGTAAAGATAGTAGCTCTCTACTAACTATACTAGGTAACCTTAGTAAACTAGGTAGATTTAAGTATATAGAGTAGCTAGGATATAGAGGTTAGGAGGAGAGAATAATTAATTAGTTAATTAGAGTAATTAATTACTACAATTAATTAATTATCTATTTATTATAGATATTTATTATATACTTACTTAAACCTTATTAATTAATTAATCTACTTAGCTATTACTAAAAACCTTTTTAGTAACCTCTATATTAGACTCCTTAAATCTAATAATAACCCTATAACTATAAATATAGTAATAAAAGTATAAGATATATATAGTAATACTTATAGCTTTCTAGTAGCTAAAAATAGTTAACACGTAACTATCTATAACTTAGAAGTATTAGGTATAGTATAAGATATAATACAAATCGCTTATTATATATCCTATTATTATATAACTACGCTAACTCCTTATGCCAAGATATCCTCAAGCCTACTTTGCACGGATAAATTCGGAGCGCATACTCCTAATAGCTAAGCTTCTTTAAATTATAGATCTATCTTTCATTGTAATAAAACTATCATTTACGTACTCCGAAATTTAAAAAGGTGTTAATAGCTGTCGTGTAGCAGGGGTGCAACCCTAAAATCGTTCTAGATACTGTAAACAAAACAATCGACAGCATAACCAACACTGTTATATTTTTTGTATTGCAAATTAGTTCCTAGAAGGAAGATATCCTAAGAAAAATAATACTTTAACCCTGGCTTAATAGAGCCTCGAGGAAAAGAGTTACGATGCCTTAATAATAGGTTTGTTTCGGCGCGAGGTGTTTTTCGACCTGCAGTGAGGGACGTTACTATGAACACTCATCACAGAGAGATAATAGATTTTACGGAATAAAACAGTTAGGCAGTTAAACAATATAGATATTCAATCAACTACACTCTCGCGTACGCTAATACTTCTATGACCAATTCTTAATGAGTGTGATTGCAACTTCGGCGAGTTGCTCGGGTTGAGTGATGAATGGACAGTGCCCTGATTCCATGTTCACGATCTCCCATTTCACCCCACTTTTCTCGATCCACATGTCTTGAAGAAATACTGGGTTGCATTGGTCATTGATGGTGCGAATATAAGCCCTACGCCCATCAAAAGCAGACTCGGCCCAGGCGGGAGCTGTCTGGGGAGTCTCGAATGCCTTCAGGGAATGAGGTGTCATAGCAGCCTCCAGCTGTGGGATTGTTTCAGGTGCAACGGCACCTTCGCCATACAGCGTTTGGATGACAGGAGCAATAACGGCAAGACCTTGTGATGGCTGTCTTTCATATTAGCATGGACCGTCGAAACTGGGTTCTTTTGCAATATACCTGGTTTTCTTTAATGAATGGAGGGTATGCCCCACCCACTGCCTGCAATAACGATTCACCTTCGCCAACGATGTTCCCAACGCAATAAATCAATCCAACCACCCCTCCAGCCTTGCCTGCGGCGGCCCTTGAGACTTTACTCAAACCAGCTGCGGCCGCCCCACCCACGACGCCCCCATAAGAGTGCACGAAAATGACAACGTCTTTTCCTTGATCAAGCAAGGGTAGAAGATAATTTTTGCGTGTCACCTCAGCGTCCTCAGATGACGATACCGTTGTTGGATTGGATGGGTTCAAGCTTGGGACGTAGGCGTAAGTGGTGGGATATCCAGCAGTTTCGAGGTGTTTGGAGAATGTGTCAAAACAAGAAGGATCGGCAAATGCACCAGCAAAGAAAAGAACGGTAGGCAGTTCCTGAGACATGTTCACGAAATGTTTTGTTATGAATATTTTTTGGCGCCGAGATAAAACAGCAGAGGAAGCGAAACACTATGGAAAGCTGTCAACTATTGCGAAAGCTTGGGACAACGACTGGATATATGCACGACGAAACCAAGTGGAGATTCAAGGCACGTTCGGCCAATCAATAATCCCATCACTTTACGTACGCCGCTCTCGCGCCTGCGTAATCACCTCATCTCACTCCTCGGCATTTTCAGTTTTTCTTGCATCTTTTCCACCACATTTTTGGCCCGACTCAACCTCTTATGCCTTCACAACTGGAAACAATCCCTTCTGATTGATGTTTCTTTCCATATGCCGTTTTCTGCTAAGATGTTGCTCATAATCAGTAGGGGGCTGGTTTACCCAGATGGGCCAGAATTAATGGATGGCCCCACCCGCTCCCGCTCCCGCTCCCGTCCCATCAAAACGCAGCCCCAATCCCGAGGGCTGTACTACCCGACGCGACGCAGATAAGACCACCGATGCCCGTGAGTCAACCATCCGATTCCAGCTTGAAACCAGTTGTCTTGGGGGAAGGACGAACGGCGACAATCATCTGCCGTAGTCACACTGCATTCAATACATAGGTGCCTCGGTATAAATCCTTGCCGCAGCGGGCATCACCGCAACGTCTCCACACTCTTGACTGTGCCGCTTGGAACATCTGATTTCATGGCCATAAATGTCATTTTCTCCACCGGCCGGCAAAATGCAAAACAAGGCCCCCATGTACTGTACGAACAACTTGTTTCGGTCGACTGCATGCTATGGTGGTGTTCTGGATTTACAGACCAAACCTCAACAATCGTCCTTCAAGCGCCTCAAGTCTCCCGCACTTCAACGTTGTTATAGTGTTCTTATTCCCAGACTCGAACATTTTCCATCCACGTTTAGATCTATTTCAATTACCAATACCGGTGTCGCGGCTTTGTGTCTAGATCATCACCACTCAAAAACCATCATTACCCTCATTCAGTAGCGCTTCACGATGCCAGAGTACATGTCCCCCGAGTACTTGGCTGAAAGTAAGCAGGCAGACCTCTATGCAGCTGACATAGTTACTTATGTCGCTGCTTTGATATCAGTCGTCCTCCGTTTTCAGTCACGGAGGATGAAGGCAGCCATCTTTTGGATAGACGATTGGTTGATTGTGGCAGCCCTAGTATGAGAAACACCCCGACTAGCATATTCCGGTGTTAACGAAGGATAGGTATGCTCAACAGCAATGCTGGCTAATTTTGGCTGGTGTATGTTCTTACCTATCGTCAATATGTGGATTGTTAGCCAACCACCCCTTATTTACAGGGGTAGCTAAGGGCTACGGCAAACATCGAGAAGCCGGTGGACCAGACATCGACTATAACCTCTTCTTGGGTTTCTTCATTGCGGAAATCATTTACACCTTTATCATTGTCCTCGTCAAGTTCTCAATCCTTGCTCTCTTTTGGCGTGTTTTCGGGAAAGTGGCCATCAGATGGCCTGTCTTGATCCTGACGGCGATAGTAAGCAGTTGGGGGATAGCGGTTGTATGTAAGTCATCGCCATGGAAGAGAAATATACTGACGTTTTTCAAAGTTATTCTTATCTATCTTCACGTGCGTCCCGCCCAAAGCCCTGTGGGACAAGACCGTCAAGGATGCCTATTGTGGTGTTGACAACAAAAAGTTTCTTTGGGGTATTTCTATACCCAATATTGCAACTGATATTTCACTTCTTTTACTTCCGATACCATATATTTTTGGGTTGAGAGCTTCATGGTCCCAGAAGCGGCTTCTCATTGGAACTTTCTCGTTGGGAGGTTTGTAAGTATTTCATTCTCCACAATTTACGACAAAAAAGATATTGGCAACTGACTTGGCATCACAGCGTTTGCATTGCTTCCGTATTAAGACTCGTAAGTGTTGTTCGACAGGATCAAGGGCCAGACGCCAGCTGGAACTGGACCGGTCAAGGCATTTGGGCTGTCATTGAGTGTAACTTTGCAATAATATCTGGTGGGTCCTCCCGAGTGTTTCTTTAACGGCTTTACTAATTCTTTTTCCAGCGTGTCTACCAACTTTGCGACCTATATGGTCTTGGATCTTCGGAGCGCCAAGCGAGAATGCGGATGCATCTGCCAATTCCGGTCCACGTATACCCACAATTGGCTCTGGTCCTTCCAAAAGTAACCGCAAACGGACCCCCGGTGACTCTCTACTCGAAGACACGATCAAGGATTCGGAACATCCGTTTCACTCCATCTACGAGGCGGAAGAAGCGGGAGATCATGGGAGACTCAAGAGCACTATACAAGACCCAGCAGAGCTCCCAGAACATTTTGAACTGCGGCACATGGACGCAAGAAATGTGCTACAATAAGGCAGCTACTTGCACGGCCTATTTAGACACATACCGCAGACACCCTCATTTCAATGCCACATGTTTTCAAGACCACTTGTAAATAAAGCCTTTGTCTGCCAGACTAGTGAATTTCCTACATTATTATCAAGTGGGAAATAGAAGGCTGCGAATAACGCAGAATGTCCCCCTCGGCATAACGAACTGCCGCCATGTCACAAATGATGATTTTCGGCCCAGGTGAATGATTCACGCAGATCTCAACATCATACATAGAAGCAACCTAGGAATAGTGTGCTTATAAGTTTTTAGTTAATGCTTTAATAAAATGCAGATCATACGGGACGAGTGTTTCCGGGCGCTTACGGTAGTACCAAACGTCCCTTCATTTTCCCATTTA
The DNA here is from genome assembly GCA_028458525.1 of Ophiosphaerella herpotricha. Taxonomy (NCBI): domain Eukaryota; kingdom Fungi; phylum Ascomycota; class Dothideomycetes; order Pleosporales; family Phaeosphaeriaceae; genus Ophiosphaerella; species Ophiosphaerella herpotricha. The sequence goes on from JALNQK010000366.1 coordinate 4,653, forward strand.
GAATAGGAATTGTAAGCACCACGAGATTTTAACCTCGAAAATGAAACACCCCGTTACATGGTTCAAGGGTCAATCAGTGAATAACAGAAAACGAAGATATTATGTGCCGTTCTCGCACCCCAAACATTACTAGTTACTAGTCGAAATATGGCTTTGAGGTAAGGAAACGTAATTTGCTTTTGACTATCAGTGTAAGCGTTGATCTTCATGCCACCCGCTAAGGCAAATTTGGGCCTGTGGAAAGGGAAGGGGGCTCGCGATGAAGACTAGTAGTAGAAGAATAGAATCCATCAGGCCAGCAAGCCGCGAATGCAGGTGAAAGAGGCAAGAACCGTCTTCACCGCCTAAATAGCTGTGCCGTACAGTCAATAGTCCAGCCGGGACAGAACTATTAATAGACCACTGTCTGATCCTTGGCTATAAAAGGGGAGGATCTACTGTCTTCGTCCCTAAGTTTTTTATACAAACCTCCGTTATCCCCTGTTCTAGTACTTCCAAAGACGACTTGAATCACAACAATGAACTCTAGTTACTCATCTGGAATGAGGCCAAATACGTATGCTTCTATTGAAAAGGGGGTCTATGCCCTTAGGCGTGACTATAGCGCAAGCACAAGGTCAGAAAATATCCATCCTCTTTTTGAAGTCGCTCACACAGCAAAAGACTCACCGCTCAACACTATCTTTGGAAAGATACCTTGAACTTTAACTTGCATCCCGACATTCATATTGACAAAGCTCACGCTAGAATTGCAGACGTAGCGACGGGTAACGGGTGGGTGATGTCCCCTACATGATTTTCCCTAGGGTCAGGTTGTAGTTGATTATTCTAGAATTTGGCTTCTCGATGTTGCAAAAGAATTTCCGGAGACAACCAGATTCGATGGGTTCGATATCTCATTAGACCAATGTCCCCCCCAAGCGTGGCTACCCGCCAACACACAACTGCGCACATGGAATGTTTTCGAAGAGCCTTCCGAGGAGTTTATTGGTGTGTTCGATGTTGTACATATCAGGCTCATCACTGTCGCTGTCCGAAACAACGATCCAAGGCCGATTCTTGCCAATTTACGCCGGCTCCTAAGTATGTCATATCGCTCATTTCGAAATGGCTTGGCCACTAACACTTGAATCTTATTAGAACCTGGAGGGTACATTCAATGGGACGAGGCCGACAGCGTAGATTGGAGCGTTGAATCAATTCACCCCTCCATTGATACAAAGCCTATCAAGGACTCTTTCCAGCAATTGTGTGGCAACCATGAGTAAGTTTATGCGGATTTATCTTCTCTTCGAAAACTCAGCACTGACTGCTGCGTAGTTGGAAGCGCAATATGGTCCAGACGCTGAATGAGAATGGCTTTCACGGAAGTTCGGCGTACCGAATCAAGTACAATCATACAATGGCAAGGTTTTGGAACGATGTCTACATGAGCACTTGGGACGAATTTGCGAAAGTAGTTCTGAAGACTCCAGAAGAGTCTCAGCGATTAGCTAGTGCAGCAATGGACCAAGTTCGGGAAGGAGCTGCTATTTGGTGCCCAAAGCTGGTATGGGTAGCCTGCAAAATCTAGACTGCGACTGGGGATAGTATATAGCAGAATGGAAGTTCAACGACGATGAGGATGTGCTCTGTAGCTCGCAAGTTTTATTCCTTCATGTTTTCTACGTAGCAAACACATTATAGCGTGTCGACCAACAGGGAGCGACGCCAACCACGTCCCGGAGTGAAAGCAGTTGGCTTATCGCCTCGGGAGCTAACTAGACGGTCTGGGGCAGGCTAAGAAACTTCTCAGACTGTGCCACAATCTTAATTTACCGTCAACCAAGTATCAATCAGGGAGACCAATTGGCTCCTACAGTTCTAGCACACATCATCTCCTGGTGATTGATTTGCTACGAGTTGTTGGGTAGTTACTATTCCTGCGGGCTACTGAGCGTCATCACGGTCGGCAGCGTCCTCGTTCGAATTTTCGGGTAACTAGTTGCTGCGCCGCACATCAACATACACTAGGCAACAGAATTTCTATTGGTGCTCTTGACTCAGTCATTAATTTAGTCTCACCTCTGTGCTTAGCGCCTTGGTCCCACTTACATCAATCGATCTGATTGGAACGGCAAAAGTCGCCTCCATGAACTGTATGGGGCATTTTCAGAAACACTGCGTCGGGTTTTCAATTGCTAAATTACTTGAAATTTCTCGCTCGTGGAACATAACATTACGGCAGTGGACATGTGAACCACCCTTCTGCTTTGACGCATTACTCTCGACCCCAAACCTGGGCTTCGAATTATCATAGCGTTCATGATTGGCACTGCGGCTGCATGCGCCCTTCCGCTATCATGTCTGCGTTCAATCATATCTTCTGAGCGTAATATTCTTCCACCTATGCTGAAGCAATCGCAGTAGGAGATAAGGGTAAGGCCAGTTGAGAAGGAAACATTTACTGGTGTCAAGTGACCCCTCATTTACCTGTGTGTACGCTCCTGGCCAAGGGCGTTTTTGAGTGATATTGCAGCCTGTGTTGATACCGTGAGTGATTTCATCAATCCTTGCGATGGTAAACAAACCTTATTTACTGGTGTCAAATTATATCGAAGTTAAAGCCCCGCCGGGACGGCTTAATGTAATCTACAATGAAAATAAGAGGAAACAATGGAATGTGAGATTGTCGACGCGATAGCAATGAAAATCTAGTCGCAGTAGCGATACAGGTAATGTATACAAAGACGTCCCTGGCGAGAGACGTGCACAGAAGGTGGATGTTCAACTACGTGATGGAGAGGGAGAGCTAAAGCTGTATATGTCCTCTAGTTAGCTACATGCTCCGGTAAGGGCTCGCAGGGTTCATTGCAAGGTTCTGCCGGTTTCAAGCTCCTAACAAGATCCACGCACTTGTTCATAGGGGTCTTCATCTCAATAGAAGATGTAGACTCGTTTCGCTCTTCATACTTCGGCCTCTGTGCGGGGAAAACAAATCTATCTTAGTGGGCCTTGAATGGTCATTTATTCCTCCCTATCAAAGTTAATCAATCGCTCTTTCCCCCTAAATCGCAAATTTACTCGCAAGGTTTCGCTATCAACCCTATGAGTTAGAATGCAGAGTTTTTAATGTCTTTCTGGTTGCTAAATAATTAATGCACTAACTAACCTAAGAGTTAGCGTTTTAGCCCATTGATAACTATAGTACCTCAGCCCTCGAAAATAACTGAAGAAATGGGTCTTAGAATAACATTTGTTAATCAAATGAGCTTCAAGAAGAAAGTGATGTAGTAAACTAACAATCCTCACTAGTACTTACTACTATCGCCCTAGGTGCTTTTCATTTGCTAATTATGTAGCTCACAGACTGTAGCAAATTGGTAATAGAGTAAGCGGAAACGGCACGTGACATGGAGGAGGATGGGGGTGAATTACGCGATCCCATACACGGAGACAAAGAGCCATCCCAGACGCATGCGAACCCCAACCCATGACGGCCAACCAAGCCTGAAAGACGTGGCGCAAACCGTGCCTCGTCCTAACCAACCTACCTACTCTACATCATTCCCAGTCAACCCTTCAGCCTTCTTCCACGCCATCTTCATCAATTCACAGGTATGCTCCGGCCATTGTAGCTTTTGATAAGTAAAGATATAAGACCGCGAGGGACTGAGAACGGAAGCCCGTGAGGGGCTTAGGTAGGTGGAAATTGAATCCTCCAATCATATATGAAGGGCAAGCGCGCGCCTCCAATGATACCCCGCCATGCACCATGCATGATAATGCGTTAAGATCTCCGAACTGAGTATCTCTTTAGGCATAGTTGATAACGTGATCTATCAGTGACTGCGCCGCGAAATCTCTAGCGGTTGCGAGCGAATGCTGAACGTTGACGATGTTGAGTGTCACGGGTTGCCGAGACGTGCACTGTCACAGTGTAGCACACGATGCTAGGGTCTTAGCATCAGCATATATAATTATATACGTTAGCTCCCCTCTATGATTACAACAACTGTTGAGTGTTAGGTTTCTCAGGGCATGGCTCAGCAAGTTACGCCTACAATAATTAGACCTAAAGGCCTAGATTAGCTATCTTGTTAGCTACTAGTTATTAAATACCTATTGTATTTAGATACAATTGTTAGCAAAGGTTATAAGTATATAATCTTTAATAGTAAGACTAAGAACCTAATAGATAACCTTATATATTAAACCCTAGAAGAGATTACAACTTATATACGCACTATTAAGCTACCTATACTAACCTATTAGCTTAAAATAGAGCCTTTCTATAGGGATAATATTAAATTAGACACGTTAACCTAACTGGATAAGGACCTACCTAGCTACTACTAAGAGAGAAAGATTATAGACTACTATCTAACTCCTCTAGTATTACTACTACTAGTAGCGCTACTAGCTTAGCTAATAGCTACTACGCTCGAGCCTATAATAAATAACTATAATAACTCTAGCTTATCTAAAACTATACTATAGGTAGTAGTATTTATAGCTAGAATATAGGTAGGTAATATTAGAGAATATAGAAGAGAAGTAATAAATAAAGCTAAAATAAAGAAGTTACTTATAAAAAGTATAAAGCTCTATCTAAGTTAGCTTCTACTTCTACTAATATACTAAACTAATCTTAATAGCTATCTAATAAGTAAGCTATTTAGAGAAGCTAAGTAAGTCTATCTAGATAGCTATAAGTAGATAAAATTATAGGCTAAAGTTCTAGCTAAACCTATTAAACTATTTAGCTAGTAGATACTTAACTATATATAGGTATATATATATAAACTTATATAGCTATACTAGCTTACTACTCCTTTTAGATACTAATAGCTATTATATCTAAATATAACTTTAAACTTAAATAGTTTAATATTATAAATACCTTTATCTATTCTATAATTAATAGAGAAAGATATATAAGAATACTAAAAGGCTATTAGAAAGCTAGTATAATCCTTTAAGTCTAGAAAGTATTATATAGGCTTAAACTATTACTATTACTATAGTAAAAGGAGTTTATATCTTTACTTAATACTATTAGTTTTAAGATAGTATAATATAAGCTATACTACTTAATTAAAGATAGTATTATTATCTTCTTCTATATAGATAATATTATTATAGCTTACTACCTAAAGAAGAGTATAAAAGTAGAGTAAGTAACTAAGCTTCTTAAAGATAAATATACTATTACTAGTAGAGTAGACCTATAGTAGTTTCTAGGAGTAGAGATTATATAAAAAAGAGATTAATACCTTATCTAACTATTATAAGTAGTATATACTAATAAAATTAGCTAGCTTACTAATAAGTAAGATATTTATTACAATACTCTTATAGCTATAATTAAGCTTAAGTTAAATAAGAGTACTATAATATTATCTAAAGTTAATAGGTATTAGTATAAAATTAGCTTTCTACTATTTATAGCTAGTATAATTTCTCTCTAATTTAAGTATAGAAAACTAAGATACTACTAACTACGTACTTATATACCTATTAGCTATAAGATAAAGAACTCTATAGCTTAGTAGAAGAGACTTACTTTAAGTAGCTAGTAATATATTATTTACTAATAATATAATAGATAGGAAAAGCTCTTAAAGATATATAATTAAGCTTTTTAATAAGCTAGTTATATAGAAAGTATTAAGAAGCTACCTAGGTACTTTTAGATAACTTACTATAGGGGCGTAGTTTATAGTTAGTAGAAGTATAGTAAGTTCTAGGTATAGGTTAAGATTAACTATTAATAAGGTAAGGTATAAGAATAATTCTAAATAATAGATATTAAAGGTATATTACTCTTAGTTAAGAATTAAGATTAATAATACTATCCTAGTAATAGATCTCTATTAGCTTATATACTAAGTTAACTTTATACTTTATATTTACTAAGAGCTATAAAGTACTAAGTTAACTTTACATATTTAAATTATACTTAATATTACTATCTTATCTAAGTTCTTTAGATCTATAGGTTTTTAAGCTATCCTCTATTAGTAACTTAGGTTCTATTAGTTTAAAACTCTATATAAAGTTATAACCTATAATACTATTTCTTTTTCTAAGTTTTTTAGAGTTTTTATTATTCTAATCTAGCGCTAGGTTATTAGTTTATCTTAACTAGATAGTATTCTCTAATACTTCTTCTATACCTTCTTGTACTACTATCTATAAATACGTACTTATTACCTAGGTTTATTAGAATAGTATTAAAGTTATACTCTATCCTTATTATACTTCTATTAGATTATATTATATTATTTCCTTAAAGGATTATAAAGTTTATAAAGCGTATATTAATATAAATATTTAGTATTATTATTTTAATCTAGGAGTTTCTATAGTAGAGTAAATATATTTAATTATTATACTTATATCCTAGCTTATATCTTATAGAGAGAGCTATTAACTATACTAAAGAGAAATTATCTACTAATATTACTAAGACTAAGGTAACTCTTATAAAAGCTTTTTATAAGGTAGTAAAGCTTATAACTTGTATTAACTATCTTTATAAGTTAAAGAAATATAATAATAAATAGTCCTCTACTTAGTTTTACGTACTTAAAGCTAAGCTTAATATAGTAAAAGCTAAAGAGGCTTAGTTATCTACTTTTTAGGTATAAGGGATTAATCTCTCTTATCTTTAACTTTAACGTATATTAGTATATATTAGTAAGTTTAAGATATTAGGATCTTAAAACTTACTAATACTTAGCTACCTATTACAAGCTAGCTTCTTAGTAAGCTACTAGGTATATATACTTAGTATAAACCTAGATAGCTTCTTATTTACTATTTACTCTTTTTAATTAACTACTTACTACCTCCTCTAAGCTATTTTTACGTAAAGTCTACTTTATATTAAGAGACTTTTCTCTTAAATATAACAATTCCTATTACCTTACTATATACTTTAGGTAGTACTTATCTTCTAAGAAACTTTAATAAGTTTCTTAGTTTACTACTATATAAGCTACTTAACTTTAACTTTAGAAGTCTTCTAGTAACTTAGAGTAATTAAAGTTATCTTCTAGTTCCTATAACGTATTCTACTACCGAGCCGGCTATACTACTAAGCTAGCTACTTTTTCTTAGTATCGCGAATATTATATATAAAAAATTAATTTACTTAATAACTAGCTATAGAACCTACGTATAATATACTTGTAGTAGATTTAGAATCTTCTTTTATATCTTTTTAGCACGTACAAGTATTATACCCTATCTTGTTACAGTTCCTATAATACTATTAACCTAGTTAAGCCTATTAAGCCTACCTGTTACTACTACTACTACAAGCCTTCTTTACCCTCTAAGTCTCGCTAGATACCTCTATAGCTACGTACGACGCTCTAGTACTATACTCTAATATACTACTATACTAAATCTACTTCTATTTACGTATTTTATACTTTATTATCTCTACTAATTACTCTTTAAGCTCTATAATCTAGGAGCTTATAAGAGCGTTTTAATATAGTATAAGTTTAGCTCCTTTAATAAGCTATAAGAACCCTTACTAGGCTAATTCTAGTAATTGTACAAAAGAGCTACTTATAAGCTTTAACTAAGAGCTAAATTTGTATATATTACTTAGAGTCTTTAACTACTATAGCGTCTCTAGTAGTAGGGGTCCTAGTAGGGTACGTAGCTATACTTTAAGATAATTAAAGACTTCCTGCGTATTACTAGAAACTAATCTAGATACCTTAAAGGCTTTTTTGTAATTCTTGTACGTAAATACGTTAAAAAACACGTCTCTAAAGGCTAGAAAGAAGCCTTCCTTATTAATATAGTAGATATATTAGCGCGCTAAGTCTTATATACGCTAAGAGTACTTAAGCTTTAATAGTAAGAAGTAGATAATATTAAGTAGCTAGAAGATATATAATAAATAGGCTAGTATATAGAGTGTTAGAATCTTGTTTTTAAAGTAGTAGTCCTTAAAATCTTAATTTAAGTAGCTCTTATAGCTATCTAAGATAAGTAGCTAGTATAACCCTACCTAACGTACCTTTATATATATGTTAAAGTACTTTAACTACTTAAGACTAAGTATATTATTTATCTATCTATTCTTAGAGATAGAGATCTTCTAATTGCGTAGTATATCTATTTCCTTATACTAAGTAGAGATATAGATATATTCTTTGTAGATAATAAATAGTAGGGTTGTATAGCTAGTAGTATAGATACTTATAATAGCTATAACCTACTTATAATTACTTAGCTAAATAAGATTAGGCTTTATATACCTCTCTAAGCCTATAACAACTTTTATTAACCTAATTATTCCTATCTAAAAGCTAGTCTTATTAAAGTTATAGATATTATCTAGATTAATACTATACGTTGCTATTGTATCTTGTATAAGCTTAAACTACGCGCTAATAACTACTAGATCTTCTTAAAGTATTTTCTAGCAATCCTTTACTTAATTAAAGGCTATCTTAAGCTCCTCTATACGTACTACAAAGTATAAAGGCAAGTTTTTCCCTACTAGCTCTCTACTACGCGTTACTAATAGTTTGTTAGCTATATCTACTACCTTATATAGCTAGGGAGCAAAACCTCTTAAATTAAGGTTAAGAATATATTGTACAATAGTTTCCTCTTCTATTACAGTAAGTTTCTAGTAGTTTAGTTAAGTAGCGCGTTAATAAGTAATTCTATAGAGCTAGTTAGAGAGCTACTAATATTATACGTTTAAAGCTATAGTAGCGCTTTATAAAGTCTAAAATTAGCCTAAAGTATAGGCCTAAAGTCTAAGTTTAATTCTACCTTCTTAAAAAGTTAATTTATTACTTTATTAAGGCTATATTGTTAGTTGTACGTAATATTTACAATACTAAGAAAAAGTAGCTAGCTTAGTAGTATAGCTAGCTTAGTAGTAGAATACGTTATATATTCCTATAGTTTCTCTTCTTTATCTATTTCTAACTACTTAACTAAGTAGTAGTTTTATCTATTATAGATTTAGTATTTAAAGATTTCTTTAACTTATTATTCTTTTTATTTTCTATATATATCTACTTTATAGACTACTAATTTTATATTTTATAGTACTTTTTCTAATAGTAAAATATAAAATATAAAGTATATCTTTATTTTCTTTAGTAGTTTTAATCTATATATAACTAGTATTACTTATTTCTAAATCTTATATTAGCTAATCTTAATATAATCTAATTTAGGGCTAGATTACTTACGTTTTATATTCTTTCTTCTTAACTATACTATTTCTTCCTTATTAAATTAAGGTCTTTCCTTATATTTTATATTAAAATATTATACTTTTTATTTTCTAATAGATTTAGTTTATTCTTTTAGCTATTTATATATCTCTTTTATTCTATTTACTATATTTTCTCCTTATAAGCTCTAGGACCTTATATCTCTAGGTATTTAAAATATTATTAGTTTAAATCTATAGTTTATAAAGAATAGTAATATTTCTAATATAGAGTTTCTTATACTATTGTATAATAGTTATACTATAGGTAGTAGTATAACCTAATTATTCTAGTTATAAATAAAGTAGTATCTTAAATACTATTTAACTATTTAATTTATTTATTCTAACTATCTATCTATATATAGGTAATATCCTATAGATATACTATAATTATACTCTATAATTTAGATTTTAATCTTATATCTTTATCTATAATAATCTTATCTAGTATTATATATTATCTTATTACTAAATCTATTACTTAATAAGTAGCTTTCTTTATATAACTCTTTTCTTTATATAGTTAAATATATATATATTTTATAAATTTATCTACTATTATTAGTATCTTATTATATTCTACTCTTAAAATTAGGTTTCTAGATTTTAGTAATCTTATAATAAAGTCTATTATAAAAACTACTTAGAGTTATTCTAGTATTTCTACTAGTTATAGTATTCTATAGAGTATATATCTATTATATTTATTTCTTTAGTATTCTATATAATTTTATAGTACTTCTATAACTACTTATCTTACCTTAGGTATATAATAGTCTAATAGTAGTCTTTCTAGAGTTTTTTTATTTCTCTAATATCTATATACTAGTAATTTATAGAATTATTTTATAATTTCCCTTTATATCTTTATTAAGATATAGATATATCTATATTTAATTTAGAATCTATTTTTTATATCTTTTATAGTTAAGTCTTTTACTATTTCTTCTTAAATCTATTTATACTATTTATTATTCTTAATTTCTACTATTATAGTAGCTTTAGGTTTATTTATTTCTAGGTTTCTTTATTTGTTTTTAGTTAATATTATTCCTATTATTTTAATTTCTATTTATAGGTTAAGTTTTCTACTTAAAGTATCTACTAATTAGTTTTCTAATCTCTTTGTATAAATAACTTTAAAGTTAAATATTACTAGATATTCCTACTATCTAGTATATTATTAAGTTAGGTTCCTATTTATTATAAATCTTATTAGGTTATTATAATCTATATAGACCTTTATCTTATATTTTACTTCTTATAAGTATACTCTCTATTATTTAATTATATTATATACTACTAATATTTCTTTATAATAAAAAGAGTAGTATATTTCTATAGGTTTTATTAATTATAAAAAGTACTCTACTAAGTACTTTATTCTTATATCTAAGTCTTTTTATTATAATACTATTTTATATATAGAGTTTAGTAAATCTATATTAACTAGTATATATAGTTTAGAGTTAAATATTTATAGAATAAGGTTTTCTCTAAACTTTATCTTTATAGTTCTAAATACCTTTTTATATTCTCTTATCTATTTAAAGAGTATATTTTTTTTAGTTAGTTTATTAGAGGTTTTATTAGTCTTAACTACCCTACTATTAATTTTCTATAAAAATTTATAAAACTATTAAATTATTAAATCTTAGTAATATTTTTTAGTATTAGCTATCTTATTACTATATTAATTTTTTCTATGTTAATCCTAAGTTAGACTAGTTTAATAATTATTCCTATAAAATCTATTTTCTTTATATAGAATTTATATTTCTTTTTTTTAGAAATAATATATTCTACTACTAAGCTAGCTATACTACTAAGCTAGCTACTTTTTCTTAGTATTATAAATATTATATATAACTAATAAATTAACTTTTTAAGAAAGTAGAATTAAATATAGACTTTAGGCTTATACTTTAGTCTAACTTTAAACTTTATAAAGTACTACTATAGCTTTAAATATATAATATTAGTAGATTTCTTACTAGCTCTATAGAATTTCTTATTAACGCGCTACCTAACTAAACTACTAGAAACTTACTATAATAGAAGAAGAAACTATTATATAATATATTCTTAACTTTAATTTAAAAGGATATACCCCCTAGCTATATAAAGTAGTAGATATAGCTAATAAATTATTAGTAGTATATAGTAAAAACTAGTTAAGAAGAACTAGCTTTTATACTTTGTAGTACGTAAAGAAGAGCTTAAGATAGCCTTTAATTAAGTAAAGGATTACTAGAGAATACTTTAAGAAGATCTAGTAGTTATTAGTATGTAGTTTAAGCTTATATAGGATATAATAGTAATATATAGTATTAATCTAGATAATATCTATAACTTTAATAAGTATTAGATAAGAGGTATACTTAGCTCCTTTAGCTAAGCTATAATCTCGATAGTTATATAATATAACCTTAATAAAGGTAAAATTAATATATAATAAAGAATAAGATATATATATAAATAGCTCTCTATAAACTTCTATTTAATAGAATTAAAATAATTAACTTATATATAAATAACTTTAACTTTATCTTTTATTATATATATTTATTATAAAACCTCTCTAGATTTAAGTAACTATTAAAATCTAATATATATCTAATAATTAAGAGTCTTACTATCTTATACTAAATTGAGTATAAAAAGTCCTAAATTAAGGTACTAATAAAAAAAAGTATTATTTAAGTTTACCTATTAGATAAACTTAAATAATACCTAATAAAAGTACTAAGAATTAAACTTAAAACCTCTATAGTATAAACTTATTAGATATAATACTACTAGTAGTACTAGTATATAAGATCGAGATAGTAATTAATTAGGTATATACGCGTATATATACTTTTAGCTAAGTAAGCTTATATAAATAGCTCTTCTAAACTTAGCTAAGAAGTAGTAGATACTATTAGAATAGTTAATTAGAGTTATTAATTACTATAATTAATTAATTATTAATTTATTATAGATAGTTATATATTATATACTTATATAAACCCCTTAAATCTAATAATTAAGAGTCTTACTACCTTAACTAATATAAGTAATTAATATATTAACTAATACAAGTAATTACTATCTTACTATATTAACTAAATTAAGCTAATCGAATTAATTAATATAATAGAGTATCTACGTTACAATATAATCTAATAGTAATACTAAGGAGTAATACTAACTATATAGCCTAGATTACTTAGCTATAATCTAGATATATAGTATATAATATTTAGGATAAGATTAACCTAGATATATATAAGGGGTCTAGGGTAAGGAGCTAGAAGAGTAGGCTTAGCGCTGTCGACTAGTTCTACTAGGCCGAGTAACTAGTATTGCTAGCTCTATCGGCTAGTATATTCCTTAGCTTAACCTAGTTTATCTCTAAGTAAGTTCAAAGAACTTTAAATAGTAATAACTAGTATATATATTATATACTACTACAAATAGCTTAACTAGCTATTAGCTCCTTTTTAAGGATTTAGTTTAGTAGTATACTATACCTTTACAATATAATTACTCTACTAATCTAGAGACTAGTAGTACTACAAGTTCTAGTAATTACTAACTATACCTTAGCTACTAATATTAAGACTCTAATAAAATACTCTAAACTCTTAGCTATAGGCCTTAAGGTATTTAAAGATAATATTAAATACTATAGTAGGGTAATATAAAAAAAAAGCCTAAAAAAAGTTATAGTTTTTAACTTGTAATAACTCTACGAATATTCTAGCTAAAAATACAAGCGAATAAGAATACAAAAGAGAAAATATAGATCTTTAATTTAGCTTACTACGATTTTTGATTACTAAGCTTACTCGAGCTAGGATTCGAAGTGTTTAGAGGACTTTTTTTAATACTAACTTTAACCTAATAGAACTTTTTAATTTACCTATAAAAATCGTTTTTATTTGAACTATAGCTAATATTGTTAGACTAGATTACGTAATCTAATTTTAAGCTTAGGTTACTTAACTAAGTTTTTAATTAAAGAAAAAAGAAAAAAATAGCTATATTAGTACGTAACCTAATATTACGTAATAGGTTACTAATCTACTCGTCTATTTAGTATAAAATAGCTTTAATTATAGTTTTTCTCTATATCCTCTAATATAAGCCTAAATCTCTCTAAGTTTAAATCTAAAGTTAACCTTCTTTATATAGCTTAAATACCTTTATCTACTATTTCTACTATCTAAAAAAAAGATTATAAGTTTATTAAATATACTATTAACTAAATATATAAAAATA
>JALNQK010000367.1:0-18067 GCA_028458525.1 Ophiosphaerella herpotricha
ATTTATTTAAATAGAATTAAACTTTATACTAAGTACTAGCTAAATATAGAATACTAGAATTTTAGGATATAAGATAACGCTAAAATAATTAGTTAAAAAAGTATTTTTAAAATAGTAATTACTATTTTGTATCAACCCTACCATAAGCTTGGCTTACCGGATGACATGTGTAAATTACATGGTGATGATTATGTACTCACGCGCCCAGGTGGGGAAGAAGTCACATGTATTACCACCGTGGCAAAACTGACCAGAAAGTTGTGTTGGTTCTTCGGCAAATGACCGCCACACCACTGCCTGGCGTAATAATTCCCGATCTACCACTGTTTTCAATACACTACCACACATTCGATCTCGGCTCGAAGAAGGATCCGAATGCCACCGTTTCATTAGTGGGCTTCGCGCCTCCCCCAGACGCTCGGGCAGTAGACAAACGCAGCAGTTTTACATAAAAAAAGGATAAGTCAGAGTCTGAATTATGATGCCATTGTTTTTTGGTATTGAGTGGTATGACTTCTTGTTATTTGCGTCAGAACGCGTCGACTTTTTAATCGCGTTGGACGCGTTATGAGCCATTGCGATTTTAATGCGAGCATGGGTAATGCAAGAAAGGGTTTTTTCACGACGAACGATCCATTTCAGTGACAAGCAGATGTACTGGGAATGTGCTGAAAAGGTAAGTGCTCAACAACATACTTGTTCCCGAACCCGACTACAGTCAATCTTCAAAGTCTCCCGGTTGAAGAAGTGGGCTTCGATCGCGAGCTGCGGGCGCTCTGGACCAGCCTATTTCAACAATTTCGGGACGAAGAGAGCGATTTGCCAAGGCTCGAAGAGAAGTTAACCAAAGAAGAATCGAAGGGAATTGGGAAGACTTTTACGAGTATCCGCTCTGCATTCCCCTACTTTTCATCTAAGAATACTTGGATATAGTATTCGCGCATAAGCGGGAAGGGTTTTGGACCGGAACCAATTGGTGTTCAATACACGCGTATAATGCAGCCGAAAGCAGATGTTGCGAGGAAATAATGTTCTTACATCCGTTCACTTTTTTCAATCCCTCAGAGATATAATGAAGAGGAAACACGACATCTTTTGACTGCCCGAAGCCCTTAATCCAACACAGTGAATGGAATTCCTCTCTTAGTCAGAGATATGTACTCTCAAATGAGGGTCACCCAAAAGATGACATGGACTGAGACGCAAATTAGGACTTTTGCGTCGAAACACGCCTTTCCCACTCACTTCGGTATCCGATGTAGGTCGGGTTTTGTATATAGCGACATATTCACTCCTCTGATAATGGTATACATTAACACGTGATTGGCAATATGGAGTAAGCTCCAGGACCAAGGCGGAGGCTTACCCCTCGCCAAGAATCTATCAGTACGAAATAGGCGCTCACCGCAAAGATGGTTGGTGAGATGAAACACGACGGCATAATGCCCAGATACGATAATATAATAGGGGATCGCACCAGGGGGGGTTTTTTTTTCAATATTGACAAGCAATGGTAGGCAAGAGGATGGAAAGACAGAAACTTATATGGGCTGAGCAAGGATGCTGCGCGGCACTAGTAGGACGTCAGAAGGTAAGCAACATGGCAAGTATATTTCTGTAACTCACGGCATCGGAAAGCAGCAGGTTGCTATAGTGTTGAGCTTGCCCCTTGTTAATACATGGTCTCAACGATTCGGTGCGTCATGGGCCCTCGTTTCCACCTCGGGCTTGAATATCTTCATAACGTATCTCCAAGCCAATCACTTACGAAGTATATCCTGTTCCGCCTTTTCGCATCTAGACTAACGTTATTGTGCCACTTAATATCAATCAATAGCTATCTTGGGAGTTTCCCCCCTCGTTTGGTTTTGGCAGGGAATTCCAATTGCGTGCTTCTCGTTCGTCCGCTTTCTCATACCGCTCACTTACTTCAACTGCATTTCGTCACACCAAGTATATACAAACTCCTCCATGTTACCTTTTATTCCCCAGATCCAATTTTCTTACAACACGTAGTTGTATCATCAATCGTTCTATGATTTACTATGGCGATATCCGGTAGCCCTCACATCAAACTCGGAGGAGATAACTTCGACCGGATTTACGACAGTTTGTTAACCCTCGAAAACGGTCCTCCACTATCATTATCTCCGTACACCCATGCTAAGCAATCTAGCTCAACATCGTATCCTACGCTCACTGACATCTCACTATCGACGTTTCCCAGTTCGCAGTTAACTCCATCTGCACCCAGTGAGTAGTCCTATAACGTCAGTCCTCAAGATTCACTTCAAGCGCTTGTCAGCATCCAACTGGCAACCGAACCCACCGACAACCCTCCCGGGCGTCGTAGCGGTCGCCCCCGAAAGGATCCTTGAGCCTCCAAGAATCTCTCAGCTATCGAAGTACACAAGGAAAAGAATCGGATCGCTGCCAACAAGTACTGGGAGAAGAAGAGAACACGAGAGGGCATTCTCAAAGAGCAAGGTCGGCAATATTCAGTGGAAAATGCGCGACTCAAAGCGTATGTAGCAAGTCTTCGGGAGGATATTTTGAAGCTGAGATGTGAAGCGCTTGAACATGCCGGATGTGGCTATTTGCCGATCTATGAGTAGGCGGAGGTCATGCTCAGGCATGGCTGGAAGGGAAGGCAGGTTGGCTTAGCGAAGGAACCAGATTAGATGGGAAATATGCAGCAGTATGCGCACGACTCTATGAGGCCGCGGAGGTATAGGAACAGCCTCGACTGTGTCCGACAGGTTCTGCGACAGGCTGACGGCTTTTCAGTCGAGATGATGGCGCTTTGCGTACAGTAAAGCATTTCATGGATATCGTTATAGTATATGGCAATACATGACGCGGCCCAGAACTAGGCCAATATACGGGATGGCCCCGCTTCTGGGCCGTTCGATCGGTTTTGGGGACTAGGCCAGAACAAACAGAGACGTAGAGTTGTGAGCAAAATCGGCTTCCAGTTTTGCACTTTGATTTGTTCTCCCCGCACGGTCCTTCTGAGCATTGCTGCCTTGGGCTGTTTAAGTCATGTGATTTATTCTTCACTATGCAGAATGTCACTTGGAAAACCAAATCAGCATTAAGGCAGAATCGTGTCTCTATTCTAAAGATCTTTCCTGCGCATCCTTCCCTTTAGGCGCGTGTAGACTGAACCTTTTTTGCCCTTTGGCTATTGCTTGCTAGCTTATGCGTGGCTTCATTGCTAAGTCCCTGTATGTGGTAATTCCAACGACCCTCCGCACAAGGCTGCCAACCTAATCACCCCAACACAATCGATGTTACCTCTAGATCATGTTGGTCTTCCACAAGCCACTCGATTGCCTCTCCAAACATGATCGTACTGACATAACAAGGCCCAACCACCCTGAATGCTACCTCGTCAAGCGTCCCCGCCGCTGGCCTCAATACGACTGGCATCTTGCATCCATAGAGGATCCATATGGCATCACCAACTACCGCGGTCGATGGCACTATCGAAGGACCTCTAGTCGACTGCGCAAATCGGCGGATATGTTTGCCCTCCTCGAAGTGAATAGCCTCACCTGCCGGGCTCTCAGGTGGATGTGGCATTTTATTCGGAAAGAGTGGTAGGAGTTGCTGGATACGAGCGATCTCGAAGCCCGTCACAGTTAGTCGGTTGAGGTTAGCTTGGTCTTGAGACTCTGTCTTGGTGAAGCTTGAAGCTCCCCATTTGTATGAGATGTAATCCCAATTGTCGTACAGCGGTCTCGATGACAACGGCACGCGCCAGTCGGGTGTCCAGGAGGGGAGGTCGTTGGATGTCGCGTCGCGATGGGTGGGTAAAATGCAGAGGATGTCGAGGTTCTCGTCTCGGTTGATGAAGTACTTTGCTGTGTGCTGATATACTTCAGAGATGCTGGCAGAATAGTCGACCCTCATTACCGGTCGTTCTTTCCTGTCGTCCCGTGCCTGCACCAATCCTGGACTCAGCTCTCGAGGATTTAGCGGCACCTCGGCCATACCTAGGATGGCGTACACCTTGTCTCTGGCATTCGTGGCATCATAGGCTCGACCTGCCATGAGCAATTCCAGCATCCCTCCTGTGTGGTAGTACCAGATGCTCCCCAAGTCTCCGGCTTCAGCTAGCAACGACTGCCCGACGACCCAGTCCTTCTTCAGGAACTTCAAAGCATGCGACTTCTCCTTATACGGCCCGATAAGCCCTTCGAATTCACCATCTGCTCCATTGAAGAAAGACCTGGATGCTACGTACTTGCTCCGCAAGCGGGTCAAACAATTGACAGATCGCTTCAATGCAGTCCACGGCACCTCTCTTGATCCACATCGTACGATGACCTTGGGTGCTGCCGCAACTTCTTGCCGTATCCAGCTGCGGAAGAACCACGGCCGCTTGGTCAAGATTTCGATGCCCTTGATGAGTCTCGCAAGTTGCACCAAGCACTCGTGATTGTGATCACGCTTCATGATGGCGGCCCTGTTCTTCCGGCTTCCGACAAAGGCCATTGCCCGCATGATGAAGTCACTATCATCTGCTTCAATGCCGAGCCAAACGATGACCCGGGTAGCAGCTCGATAGATCTCGTACATGTACTGGACTTGTTCGCTCTTTTCTGCATCGTTCTCCTGATTGATGCACAGCGCATCAATCCAGATCGTTTTGCTCTTGTTAGAAAGACGGATATTGATCAATGCGTCGAAGAGGTTTTGGCTCACGCCAAAATGCTTGCCGTTGCACTCGATGGTCCGGCATTTGGTCGCGTCGCCCCAGGTATACGACAAGGCTTCATACAAGCGTCTTTCGACTGGAGCGCTTTCGTCCTGCTCTCGGACGCCCAGGATCTCCATAGGCTCCAGCGTGCATCTGATTTTTTCATCGCGCGTTCCTGGTTCGATGACAAGGACGCGAGTGAAGCCGGGCTCGAGCTCAGTGTATATATCAATGGACTCTAAAGCCGGGATCTTCGCCGCCTTATCACTAGACTGGGACGCAGGGCTTGGAATCAAAGACGCTTGCTTCAGCCAGCAATTATCTTCGCACATCGAATACGCTGGAGACTCTCGGCAACGATCCAGCGACACTTCCGAGCCTCCAGACTCGTATCCCGGTTCTTCGTGATCCCCTTCGCCAGTGTCGTCCTTGTCCTTGCCGGGAGGCACCAATGTCCGCTCAAGCTGCTTCCCCAATCGCTCGAACACAGGATCCTTGTCACGATTCATCAAGGAATGGTATCCTCTTGTAATGGACTGCGTCTCCTTGTTTAGCCGCGGACCTGGATTATCGAAATCGTTGTCAACGTAGCCATGGACATCCGTCGCAATAACACCATCACGGGTAACCAACGTCAGTATCGCGTCCAGATTCTCCGAGAGAAAGGGTCGGAGCTCTTCATACGTAGGTGGCGGTACCTTCGTGCTCTGCGCTACCATGTTTGCGGCGACTTTGTCAAGGAACGTTTCAACGCGCTTCTTGTTCGCAGCCTTTACATCGTCTTCCGTACCTTCGTGGGCTTCCTTTGGTGCGAGGTAAAACACATCGCCAATCTGTCGCATGTTCCATGTCTGGTCGCCGCTGACCTTCTCGCCGATGCCGTTCCCTTCGCGCGTTGCCCATTCAAGCTCCCCGTCGATGAGGAGCGCTTTCCGCCATTTTGAATTGTCAATCAGCTCATGCACCGCTTCTTGGTCGTAGGTGATATTTGGCACATAGCTCGCGTCTCCCGGCGCACCTGTAGTTGTAGTCGCAATGAAATCGCGACCAGGGGCGGCTGACGACGACCCCGCTTCCGCGCTTGGTTGAGTCCGGTGCAGCATCCCCTTGAGATGCTTGCGTATTTTACAAGATATTGCGTAAACCTCGTAGCATAGCTGGCCATTACGATTCTTTTATAAGGTTGAACGGCATTCTCCGCAGCTGAAAAGCGTGATGCAGGCAGTGTGGTAGGGCAAGTTCAGCTGAGTGTATGAATACGAACTCTGTGGCTTGGGGTGACTTTCCGGCAGCACTGTTGAGTCCTGACCGGTCCAGCCACCAGTTTATGATTACCGCAACGATTCAGTGTTGTGTGCGGCCTCATCCTGACTATGTAGCTTTCTGAGTGACGATCTGTGCTGTGAAGAATAAATCACATGATTGAACTGGTCTCAGGTAGCAATGTGCCAAGGAGACGATGTTGCATTACGCGATCTAGAAACCAAATCCCCTTGGAGGACCGCGCGGTGAGAACAATGTTGCAAAGAGCTCAATCTACTACGGCAAGGGTCCCTTAAGGATTCGTCTTACTTCATTATATATACCTATTGTTCAATCCCATCTGACTCCTGCCGAATACTCCTCACACTGTGGATGCCTAAACGCGCTCAGTATTTAGACTTTTCTATAGACAAAAGTGAAGAGAGGTAATTAGTTATATATAACGCACTAGATCTACGTGTTCACAGGTTTTGTGGTCCAAGCGCCTGTAAAAGCCTAGCTTCCTAGTGAATGCGCAGGTTGGAAGTGCCCGCCATCCAACCCGCAATCTCTCAACAGTATCTTTACGCGTGTTCACAGCCAGAGGCCACCATGTCGAGTTTACTACCTACAGTCCACGATCCAGCCACTCAATTCCCTAGAAAGAAGGGCTCGAAAACACAATTCCACCTCCATAAAGTATGGAACAAGCGATGAGACCCAGCGAGAAGTGAGCACTGTCCTCTTCATTCGGCACAACACGTCAATCCCTGTACCTCGGGTGATAGGTTCATGCACTCAAGAGCGCGACAGCTGGTTTTCTATGGACCTCATTCCTGGCTTGTCTCTTACCAATACTTGGACGCGCATGAGCGCAGCAGCGCAGGAAACGACGCAACGGGAACTTTCCGACTACCTCGGTGGGTCACGGGCTATACGTCCTCCTCATCCCCCTTATATTGGATCTTGTACTGGTGGGCTCGTATATGATCATCGTCTCAACAATGGTCTTTCTTGCGGTCGTTTCGCCTCGGTAGCAGAATTTCATGGTGCTCTTGTCGCCCCCGTCACACGGTGCCCTCGTCCAGAACTAGCAGCACACTATCGCAAACAACTTACAGACAAGCACGAGATCATATTTGCCCACGCAGATCTGTGTGGAGATCACATTTTTGTTGAGCCGTCTACTGGAAAGGTTACAGGAATTATCGATTGGGAAATGGCTGGCTGGTGGCCGGCATATTGGGAGTACACTAAGTCATTGTTTGGAAGCAGATACGTGCCGTGGTGGAAGGAACTCGTTGGGAAAGTCTTAGACCCTTATCCGTTCGAACTACAGATTGGACGTATTCTCCAACAATTCTAATGTAATCGAAATGTAATGAATTCCATTACCTGAGCATCATTTTCATTCCCACCCGTGATAGCTACTTGTCCTCTCGAAGCCAATACTTTATGACGTTGTTTTGATATTGTTCTTCTATGAAACTTTCCTGCCGGAGCCAGTCCAAGCCTTGCAGACTCCAGTCTTGATAGTTCCATTTGGAGGCTTCGTTATTGTGATAAAGTTAGTCTAAGGGCGCCTACATTTATTATTTAAGCGGTTATGTCAAAGACGGAAGATTACGCGCGTATTCGAACTAACTAAGAATACGCGCGCTTAGTGAGTAAGTAAAATTTAGGATCCCGTTCAGGAGTTCGTCACGTGTGATCCCCGGTCCCGGGTACCGGCGTTTGGCGGATCGCTTGGGCCGACGCTGCCGATGTTATTCTGTAGTCCGCACGTTGTCGCAGTGTCAGGTCTGAGCGTATGCGTAGTATTGGTGTGACGGAGGGTTGAAGCCGGAGGGCTTTCTCATTAATTCTATGGTGCTGGTTTGCAACCTTTCGAAAGGCGTCTCCTGTGGTTGTAGTATTCAGATAGCTTGTTTCCTTGTAAGCCCGCAGCATTATCGTATGTCATGGTAATAAGATGGATTCGAACCTAAAAAAAGGTCTTCCACATACGCATCTGCTTTGTATGTTGAGGTTTACTATTCTAACGGGTTGAGGCAAGCATAAGAGAAATTTTGAGTATCTTCTCAACTACATGTAGTACGATTTCTTGAAAGGAAGTCAAAATCTTCATCTTCAGTATGAGTGCAGCATACTATTCCATCTTGCTATCAAACAATCCTGAAGTGCGCTGGGAGACTTGCACAGTGAGGCTATTGGGGGCGTCTACATAAAATAGACTTTGCGGAAGAACAAATCAATGCCTCTGCGAAAATAGGCCAAGAAATGATAATTTCTCGTCTGCGCCTCCCCCAAAGTGCCTCCCTCAAAGCGCCTCAAAGCCCTTGGCCAAGTCAGCTAACACGGTCGTCAATTTCTCAGGCTGTGAAATCAGCGGAGAATGGCCGCTCTCAATATCCTTGATAATCCACCCAGTACCAGTACCATTAGGCATCATCTGCTGGACTTGCAGGGGGATTGCAGCATCATTTAAAGTCCGGATAAAAGCTGTACGTCCCTTGTAAGAATCGTTATCCCACGTCGCCCGCGGAACTGGTAGGGTGAAGGAAGTCACGCCCTGAGCCATTGCAGATGTTGCTGCTACGTCCGCCAAGTCCTTAGGGACATCTTGATATAGCGGCGGGATGCGGTCGCTGCAACGAAGGAGATTCGTTGGGGCCTATGCGGGATGTGTCAGCTTTATATAAAGAATAGCTCATAGCAATGGACACTCACGTCGGGCCTGATATGTGGTGGATACTGCCCGCCAAAGGCGCCCACGACATCCTTACCATCCCCACCCTTTGGCAAGAGAGCAGCAATGTGGATCTGTCCAATGACACCAGTCCTCTTGCCTTGAGTGGCGCGCTCCGCTTTCCCAAAGCCCTCTGCAGAAGCACTGCCAGGCACGCTGCTATAGGAATGCATGACTGTAATTACACCATGTTCTTCATGGTCTAGCACAGGAAGAAGCATATTGTTTCGGACATACTCAAGGTCGTCTTGCGCTAATACCTTTCCTGTAGCCCCAACTGATGGAAGAAGCTTTGAAAAGACAGGATAGCCTGCCAGCTGAAGGAGATGGCTTAGATAGCCGTAATGAGCGGGGTTCTGCGATGCGCCAGGGATGATGACGAAGAAAGGGCGTTTGTCAGCCATGGTATTTTGTTGGGTTCTTTGGGCAAGAGAGTAAGGGGGAGAGATATTGAAGAAGAGAAAAGAGGTTTTCAAGGTAGAAGTTATAGTTGGTGAGGATTAAAGCTCCCTTAATTAGTACTCCTGATGAAAGGAGACAACGGCACAGCATCCTGCCGCCTTATGCTACGCGCAATATCGAAACGCTGACTGCGACTGTGGCTCTGCCCCCGCAAAGAGGCAGATGAAGCCTTCTGGGCCCATCAGTCATTTCCCGAGAAAGAGAGAAAGACTATCTTCAGATTAATTCACAGGTCGTATAGCGGGTATGCCCTTGCGCCACTAGGAGTTGACCTAGTAACTAAGGAGGGTGGTCTATGCTAAGCGGGGTAGTTTTGATAAAATGTCCGTGAGTGACACCTGCTGCCCGAACTGACGGGTTAGCTGCGGGAGGACGCATCGGTGTCCAAAAGCCCCTTGTGTGTGCTGTGCCACACAATTTATGTACGCCTTTCACTGCATTCAATACACGCTGCTGCTGTTGTCCCTGTATTGAGCAATCCTCAACCGTTTGACTATAGCCTCGCCCAAGCCGGGAGGTGGTTTAATTTCTG
Organism: Ophiosphaerella herpotricha; assembly: GCA_028458525.1. Taxonomy (NCBI): domain Eukaryota; kingdom Fungi; phylum Ascomycota; class Dothideomycetes; order Pleosporales; family Phaeosphaeriaceae; genus Ophiosphaerella; species Ophiosphaerella herpotricha. The sequence goes on from JALNQK010000367.1 coordinate 9,691, forward strand.
AAACAATCTATCTTGGCTAATTTGAGGTACTGCGGTGTATCTTGTCTCGCTGTGATAGCAAGAGTGAGTTCTCGTGGCATGGTTTTTCATAAGTGCCGGTCAGCATCGCATATTGAATGGTAACAATATTATCCAATTACTTTGGCTATCTTCTCTGTATTCACTACTGAATTCTTTTCTAGCTGACTATTTTCTTTACAAATCATGTCGGATTCGGAAGGAGCAGCGGCGCCGCCACCTCTAGGCGAATCGACCGACTTTAATCAGAATTCGGACCTCTGGCCAAGCCTCGTTGCCGTTTCAGTCATAAGCTTGGTGATCGTGACTTCTGCAGTGTTGATCAGACTTTATGCAAAAGCTGTGAAATCAAAGAACATTGGCTGGGAAGAATGTAAGCTCTCTCGTCCCTGTTAGACTCCAGAATCTTATAAGTACCAGATTTGTCCACATTTGCAATGGTACAATTACCTCTTGCGACGACAAAAGCTCGCTTTCCTGACGGCCCAAATAGGTTCTCATGATAATCTGGACCGTGATATACGACATTGCTTGTCATCTCGGCGTCTCGAAACACTAATGGAACGTACGGTCCTCCGAAATACCACGCATTTTCAACGTGAGACCATTTTCTCCCCTGATCTTCTTCACCTTTCCCTAAATATTGCAATATCTTAACATTTGCGACCTACTCTATGGCCCCATGCTAGCGTTCTCCAAATTTTCCCTGCTTCTTCAGCTCCATCGACACTCCCATTACCAAAAGACTCCCAAAAATCGCGTGAAGTGGCTGATATATCCTGCCGGCGTCATCATTTTTGGTTATTACTTCTCCTGCATTTTCCAATTTGCCTTACAGTGTGCACCGCACAAAGGCCTGTGGGACTCAACGGTACACGCGAAATGTGGTGATGCGCCCGCGCCGACATTTGCTGCGGCCTGCTTTCGGCCTGCTAACAAACCTAATGCTGTATACCTTATTGATATGGTTAATTGCAATTACGGGCCCGAATCAATTTGGGCGCTGGAAGGGACTTCTTCCAATCAATATTGTGACTTTGTTGTAAGTCTCTATCTTCTTCTTTTCATGAAATAACAGGAGATCTATTTGATCAAACGTGGATGCTTCCCAGTCAGTTGTACAGAATGTGAGCTGATTTGTTTGGAAGTGGTGTAACGACCTCGACGGCCACCTTATACTACCGCCTCCCATTCCTCGATACTCATGTAGATCTGACATACCACGTTGCCATTGTAGGAATTTGGGCTATGGCCGAGTATGCGGCGATCACATTAGTAGGCTGTATCCCATCATTTGGGGTCTGGTTTTATCAGCAAAACCATTTGCGAAATCTCTGCTACACGCCTGCGCTCAACGTTTGAACAAAGGAATAAACAGTTTAGAATATATACTTACAATAATCTCCTTTTACTTCCTGCAACTAGAACAGTTTAATATTGCTTCGTTGTTGTGTTGTAGTGTTTAGAACTTATGATAAGTGTGGCTGCGGGCGAATTAATCAGAACGTTCTTAGCGCAAGTCGAGCCGCCGAGAAGCATTGGCTCAAGTTTCTCGCCTCGTTTGATCATACAGATGACCGTAGGTCCCGCGTCGAAGAGGTTGCATCACATCATCGGCAGGGAAAGGCCTGTAGGGCAATCTAATGGCTTCAAGGAGCTTTTAACTACTGCTCCAGGCTTCGTTTTGACGAAGATGGAGAGGAATGGATTCTCCGATTTTCAGTACTAGGAAACACCATGAACCCACTGGCCAAGGCTCAAAATGAAATTGCTATCGAGCACTTTCTTAGAGGACGGCAATACCTGTCTCGAAAGTGATAGCCTCTAGTGTGGCTGCGGGTGATTTTGTCGGTCTTGGTCCATAATTATTATGGAATTCGTTAACGGGACCGTTCTGGACGATGTGCTTCTGAACGAGGAAGATGGGAGGCTAAAGGAAGGCTTCGACTCGGTTATTAAAAAGATTTACAGGCATCCATATATCGTACACGCTCTTAGCGAACTTATATGCCGTCGACTTCTCTTTTCTATCTAGCGCCGTAAAGTCGAAGGTGTGGATCAGGTAGCAATAGAAAGTAGTCCGGTTTCCGTCTATCACAGGGTAATAGCGTAGATCCTCACTGTCCGATGATTGTGAGATATTGAGAAGGCTAGTGTAAGGCAACGGCCTAATCTGGCCCACATTGCCTTATGATGATCGGGTAGAGACCAACCAGGTAGCCTAGGCTAGGATAGCCTAGTGCAGGGATGAACTATGTAATGCGGACGAGAGCACCTTTGTTAAGGTGGCGATTCGTCTATCTTACAAGAACACAATACACGTTAGTTCCTCCTACTACTTGTTTACTTATAACTATCCACTCCCTAGAGTATCAAGTCTTACGGCTAGTATTTCCCGGTGAAGTTCTTTCTCGCGCTTTGCGTACCGGAAGAGCTGGACAATGGTTCCCACAGCAAGCGTCATGCTGTGTGCATTTTGTCGGTCTGCAATGTCAAGTGCTGCAGCACCGCACTTTACTTCGCATGTTAGGAACGACAAGTACATGTAGTATGTGGCCATGTAGAGAAACGATTTCGTGAAATCGCCAGAGATGGGCATCACCCTGGCCAGACGCCCCTCTGTAAGCGCAGAGCGTTTGAATCCGACCGCATAGTCTGGCTGTAGGCGGGGCCCAACCAAAGGCCATGAGTTACTCTAGCCTTCGTCAACACTTTCAACTAAAACTTCGAGGCCTCCGGCGCCGAGTGCAAGGAACAATCAGTCGACTAATATCTTGGATGGCCCTCGCTTCGTTTTTGTCTTGCAAATTTTGACGGGCCTTATAGAATATATCATCACGGAACAATAGGTCTTTTGGGACAGTCTGCTCCTTTTTAAGCAAGGTTCGGCAGAGGCTCTTGCATCCGTAATATCCAATTTAGATTTGTCCATAAAGCTGCCTTTGTTTTCAAGTAGAGCCCTATAACGGGGGTCTTGATACGGTGTCGACCTCTTCGTTGCAAGCAAATGACTCATCTTATCTTCCGGCTCAGAGTATTCGCTTAGCTAAGATTGCTCCCTCTGCCAATAATCGATTGGATCAATGTCGGTGCTCCTGCCGCAAAGTAGTGCTTCTTGGTCCGTCGGTCTCTTACCGGCGAAGCCAGTATATGTCTCTTGTCGCTTTCGAAGAGGGTCGGTTAGGGTTTCGTCGACTGGGTTTTCGACTTCGCGGGATCGCTTTCGATTTCCGGATTGTGGAGCAGTCAATCGTCCCTAGAGAAGTTCTTTAAGTTAACCTATAGCGGAGCGGGAGAAAATGACGTACTTCTTGGCACAAAGTTTTATCCGCTGGGAGAGAATGTTGGTTCTGGGTATGTTCGCTGCACTGGGGGTTTAGACGTGCGCTTCTACGGAGCGGACTCTGCGCTTTTGCTTTGCTGGAGTGTCTCCCTATCGAAAAAGGCAGCGGCGGGCATTCGCGATAACGAGTTATGGCTATTGGCGGTCTTGGAGTGGGGGACATATCTTTATGTTGCGAAGGTAAAGGCAACGTAATCAAACAACCGCAGAAAGAGATCCGGGGCCCCTCTGCAGACGTTGTAGATACTCTTATAAATAATACTAATGGCTATAATTAAAGCTAGGAAGAATAGCTTTATAAAATCCTCAAATAGCTTACTATACTAGACCTATTTATAAACAACAATAAAGTATATAAGAATTAATTAGCGAAGACTAGGCTGTAGCTACTAGAAATTATAAAGTTCTTAAAATAGAAGATAAGTATAATACTGTACTTCTAATTATATAAAATCCTAGAGTCTGCAAAAGCTACTCCGACCCGAACGGGGACTTCAAAAGCCTAATGTTATAACTAGAGCTAAACTACTGTATATGAGCCGATATTGTCATTCAAAAGCGAGAAATTCTAGGCACACGAACCAGGCCATTATGGGAACATTGTAAGTCATCGTAGGCATTGTTAGAATGGGCGATCCCGGCAGATAGATGATTCCATAGTCACCAATCAATCAACTTTGTAAGAATTGTAGTACCTGTAACAGCCTACTTTGACCTACTCCGAGCCGTACGGCCCTACCCTGGGTCACTTGCGGACCATGCGGCTCCGCCCCGACCCATCCGGCCCCACAATTGGCCTGCTCGGCCCCACCTTAGGTCACCCGGCTCCTCTCGGGCCCAGTATAGGGTATACTAGGCCTGAGCATGGAGAAACTATATAAGCTGGACTAGGACACCGAAGTAAGAGCAGCGATTCGTCTATCATTCGCAACGCCCCAACTCGTTAATCATGGGCACTCGTCACCTTATCTGTGTGTTCTACAACGGTCGCTTCATCATCGCCCAATATGGTCAGTGGGATGGCTACCCCGATGGCCAAGGGGTAAGAGTTGTGAAGTTTTTACGCGTGCCGATTAACATCCAACGCCTTAAGGATGGGCTTGGGCACATCTACGAAGCTTCCGAACAAGATTTTAAGATGGTTGATAGCCGAATCGAGGAGATTAGGAGAAAAGACTGGGACGAATTTATGATGTCCAAGTTCACAAGTGAGATCACGAATAGGTTCTCCTCTCTCCACAGAAACACCAGTGCCGCCATACTTGAAGTAGTCAGCCGTGCCGAAGAAGAAAAAAAGGTCCCAATTGACCTTGACCTTTCCTTTGCGAACGACCCGGACTGCGATTATGCATATGTCGTCGATCTTGATACAGAGGTACTCGAGGTCTTTTATAGCACCGGGAAGAAGACACCTAATCATCGGTTTGGAGATGTTCGAGGGGAGGACGATTGGGTCCCGGTCTTAAGATCCTCAATTACATTTTCCGAGCTACAAAGTATGGAGAGCGAACAAGAATTTCTCGATCGAGTGGATAAGGATATGGAAAGTGTGTTGGCCCCATTAAGGGTGAATTAGGGTACTAACGAGACTATTTTGCAGGAGGATCTCCGTGCAAAGAAGCGATAGAAGATAAAGCTAGTGTAGAGTTTGAGTTGAACACTAGCAGTCTGGCCCGTTTAGGCTATGGCTGAGAGGGAAGGAGCAAGTTAATAATGCGATTGGGCTTATGTCCTTAATCAGCACTTGTAAGAGGGCTGCGGGTGTACTAGAGAAGGACGTTACACGTGATACCGGCGCAGCCCCAGCGTAGTCCTGGCGCTACCCTAGTGCCCCCGTACGGGTATAAAAGGAAAGGCCTTGCCCAATACAAGAAAGATAGCACTTAATCTATATCTCTACTTCCACTTACTATTGTTACTCCTGCTCGTTGCTGTACGTGTACCCTAATAGTATTAGTATAGGCCTAGTTATTTATACTTTTACCCTATATTTATCTTAGCCTATAACTTTATAATCTTGCTAAAATACTACAATCTATCCTTATATTATATACTAAATTAATAATTCTTTATCTATATAGTAGCGTAGATAGTAAGTAAGTAGTACCCCTTACTAACTTTACACACCTATTCAAGCTATTAGATTTTTAGGTAAGTTTCGATAGATCCTTAAATCTAGTAAAGTTGTATTAAATATATATAATAAAAGTTTAAGTTAAAGTTATTAAACTAAGAGTTAATTATATTAATTCTATCTATCTAGGAACGTTATAAAGGGCCCTTTTATACCTAATCTTAAGCTCTATTATATATTATAGGCCTTACCTAATATAGTTAATTACTACTATAATAGCCCTATTTTGCGTATAATATAAAATTACTCTTAACTAGTAACTAGTACTACTAGTAGTTAATAGTTACTTATTTTTATTTAGTATCTAAACTATAAGGGACTAAGTAGGCTACAATAGGCCTAGTACTATACTAGCGTCTCTATACTAAGAATCTAATCCCTTAGTACTTAGTATACGAGTTAAACTATACCGAACCTTAAATACTAGTTAGTTCTTCTAGTATATATACTATATACTTATAATTATAGCTAACAAGCTATTAATCCCCTTTTTAGTATAGTAGGTTAGTATACTATATCTTTATATAAACTATATATTATATCTAATAATTATAATAGCTTAAAAGAATATAATACTTAGTATAATAACTTTAAAAGGCTTAATTAAGATAAAGTTATAAAATATAACTTTAATATATAATAGAATTATAAGTTAGTAATACTTAGTATATTATTAGATTAAAAGGTTACTTAAAGAGTTAATAGAATTAGTTAAATTAATTATTATATTTTATTAATCTCTTATCCTTACTACTCTATATACTTATTTATACTCTACTCTCTAAGGTCTCTATAAGTAGAGAGATCTAATATCTTTATTATAGTTATTTAGCTCTATACTATTTCTAACCTAATATAATAAGCTATAGAACTTATAATAGTTATTATATAGTTAAGATAGTAGTATAGTACTAGTATTAATTACTAGATTACTTTATTATACTTATACTAGCTCTTACCTAATATAGTTAGGTATTAATATAGTAATAGTAAGTAATTACTATAATTACTTTATTTTATATATTATATAAAATTACTTTTAATTAGTAACTAGTACTTCTAATACTTTATAGTTTCTTATTTATATTTAGTACCTAGATTATATATTCTATCTAATATATATATAAACTAACTAACTACTTTAAGTATATAGGTATAAGCTTAGCTTTACTTAAGCCTAGTAACTTACTATATTCTTATAACTATTTATTTAATTACTTTTATTTCTTAGTAGTACTTACTTACTATATAACCTATTATCTAATACTATAATACTATATCCTTAAAGTATATATTATAGTATTATAGGATATATATAGAAGTAAGAAGTAGGTAGTAACTTATAGTTAGTAAGTTAAGTTAAATATTTATATAGAGTAGCTATATAATAAGTTAGTATTAGTATCTCTTTTCTATTTAATCTTACTTATAGCTACCTATAAAGCTACTATACTAACCTAATACTTTCTAATTATATATAGTTCTACTATACTATAATATATATTAGATTAAAGAGTTACTTAAAAGGTAAATATAGTAATTAATTTATTTCTTTCTAATTTCTCTAATTACTAGCTCTTCTATATACTTATTTCTACGTAGTTTACTAAAGTTAGTTATTATTAATAGTAAGAATCTATTATTTCTATAGCTATAGTTTAGCTCTATACTATTTAGATTATAATATAATAGACTATTATACTTATAATAGCTATTTAGTATATAATAGTCTAGTTAGCTAATTTTCTACTTTACTTAATCTCTAGATTATATATCTTATCTAATAATATACTTTATACTTTAACTACTTTAGTAAAATAGTAATAATAGCTTATACTAACTCTACTAGCTTAAGTCTAAGTATAACTACTAATAATATTAATATAGATATAGTAAGTATTATAGTTATATTAAGTATTTTAAGAAAAAAAAAAAGTATTATAGTATAGTAGAAACGTACGTAATTAGAAAGTATTAGGTTAGTATAGCAGCTCTGTAGGCTACTATAAGTAAGATTAGAGAGAGGAGAGATAGCAATACTAACTCGTTATATAGCTACTCTACGCAAATATTTAACTTAACTTACTAACTACAGGTTACTACCTACCCTCTACTTCTATGTATATCCTACGATACTACATTTTATTAGTAACCTAACTAGAGAGTATTAATAGTCTATTAGTATAGTAAAAGTTAGAGTATTTAAGAGCTTATAACTAGTTTTTAATTCTTTTTATAATAAGTTTTTACGTACAAACACGTATTAGATAGGGTAATATAGATAGTAAGAGCTATTAGGTTAGTATATTGTAAAGAGTAATATACTTAGTAACTGCTTTTATTTATATATAAACTAAACACGCGTTAAATAGGGCAATATAGGTAGTAAAAGCTATTAGAACTAGTAGGTATTATAAGAAGTAATACTTGTAGTAAAAGCTATTTAGATTACTATAAGAAACTATAAAGAGTAGGCTCTTTTATAAAAGCTTTTCTAGGAGTACTTTAAGGAGTTATACTCTCTAGTAAAGAGTACTAACCTCTTTATAGGAGTAATTAGGGCGTCTAATTAGACTAGAATAGTAGTAGAAGTAATTTAGATTACTATAAAGGACTATAAAGAGTAGGCTCCTTTATAAGAGCTTTTCTAAGAGTACTTTAAAGAGTTATACTCTCTAGTAAAAGGTACTAACCTCTTTATAGGAGTAATTAGGGTATCTATTTAACTCTAAATATTAATTAAGGACGTTAATAATAGGAGTTAGTAAGTATAGCTAGAAAGGCTAACCTTACTTCTAGTATAACTAAGATAAGTTAGAAGTAGTAAAAGCCTCCTCCTTACTACTTTAATAAGGATAAGAGGGGACAAGAAATATTAAGAA
>JALNQK010000368.1:0-18061 GCA_028458525.1 Ophiosphaerella herpotricha
GTACCTAGTCTTACTATAGTTCCTATAGTACTATTAACCTAGTTAGGCCTATTTATTACTAACCCTACTATAATACTTCTTTAATAGCTAAGATACTATAGACGCTTTAGTAGCTACGTACAATACTATAGAACTATACTCTATTATACTACTATACTAAATTTACTTCCTTTTATATATTTTATACTTAGTTATCTCTACTAATTACTCTTTAAGCTCTATAATCCTTGAGCCTATAAGAGTATTTTAATATAGTATTAATTTAGCTCCTTTAATTAGCTATAAGAACCCTTACTAGGCTATATCTAGTAACTATATAAAGGAATTACTTATAAGCTTTAACTATAAGCTAAATTTATACGTATTACTTAGTATTTTTAACAACTACAGCGTTTCTAGTAGTAGGGCTAGTAGTAGAGTACGTAGCTATACTTTAAGCTAATTAAGGACTACCTACGCGTTAATAGAGACTAGTCTAGATACCTTAAAAGCTTTCTTGTAGTTATTATACGTAAATACGCTTAAAAACGCGTCTTTAAAGGCTAGAAGGAAGCCTTCCTTATTAATATAGTAGACGCGTTAGCATACTAAGTCTTGTATATACTAAGAGTACTTAAGCTTTAGTAGTAAAAAATAAACTATATTAAGTAGCTAAAGGATATATAATAAATAAGCTAGTATATAAAAGGTAAGAATCTTTTATATAAAGTAGTAATCTTTAAATTCTTAGTTAAAGTAGCTCTTATAGCTATCTAAGATAAGTAGCTTATATAACCCTACTTAATATATCTTTATATACTTATTAAAGTACTTTAGCTACTTAAGACTAAGCTAATTATTTATCTATCTATTTTTAGAGACTAAAACTTTCTAGTTACGTAGTATATCTACTTCCTTATACTAAGTAGAAATATAAACACGCCCTTTATAGATAATAAATAGTAGGATTATGTACCTAGTAGCGTAGATACTCTAAATAGTAGTAACCTACTCTCTATTACCTAGCTAGATAAGATTAGGTCTTATATACCTCTCTAAGCCTATAACTACCTTTATTAAGCTAATTATACCTATCTAAAAGCCTATCTTATTAAAGTTATAGATATTATCTAGGTTAATACTATATAATATAATAGTATCTTATACGCGCTTAAACTACTTACTAATAACTACTAGGTCTTCTTAAAGTATCTTTTAGTAATCCTTTATATAATTAAAAGCTATCTTAAGCTTCTCTATATACGCAACAAATTATATAGGCTAGTTTTTCTCTACTAGCTCTCTACTACGCGTTACTAATAGTTTATTAGCTATATCTACTACCTTATATAGCTAGGGAGCAAAACCTCTTAAATTAAGGTTAAGAATATATTATATAATTGTCTACTCTTTAGTTAGAGTAAGTTTCTAGTAGTTTAGTAGTATTTAGGGCTAGAATATAATTTTATTAAGCTAATTAGTAAGCTACTAAAAAGGTATATTATATACTACTATAGTATATTATATACTTTAAAACTAGCCTAGATTAAAAGCCTATACTATAAGAGTTAGTCTACCTTTACGTTAAGATAATAAAGAACTTTGTTATTAAGGTATTTAGTATTGTATAAGATATTCTTAGTACTAAGAGAAAGTATTTAGCTTAGTAGTATATCTAGTTCGCTAGTAGAATACGTTATAGTAAGAGTTTAAGTAGTAACTCCTTTAAGAGTACTACTATAAGTAGTAAAGTAGTAGTAGTTTAAAAGCTCTAAGTTAAAAGTATACTAAGTATATATAAGCTTAATACCTATATAGTAGACTTTAGTATTAGACTTAGAAGCTAAGGTAGTAGTAATAGTAGTATTATATAGATTATAGAGCTAGTAGAAATAATTAATATATTTATTAAATATTACTAGGACTTAGTAATATTAGTTACAGCATATATATAGAGTACGTTATTAAAGAAACCTACTAAGGTATAACTACCTTAGTTATTATCTAAGTAGTACTTATAGTACCTTTTGTCTAGCTTATTATAGATAACCTTCTACTAGTAAATATTCTAAGTATAGTATAGGTAGGTATTATAAAGAGTAACCTAATTAGTATATAGAGTAGTTACGCTCTAAGTAAAAGGTATATTATAATAAATATTACTCTTCTTAATAAATTTAGAGTATAGATAAAAGACTATAATATTATTATTAGTTTAATAGATAAGTATTAATTATAAGCTAAGTATATATTTTAAATATACTATAGTTATAAAGAGATAAAGTAATATAACTATAAAGAAAATATTATTACTATATAGACTATACTAGTTACTAGGCTATAAAGTTCTTACCTATTGTAAGTAAAATATATTATTATTATTTAAGTTAACGTATTCTATTAGCGAAGCGGCTATATCACCGAAACGGCTACTTTTGCTTAGCATTAACTTTCTATCTTCACTTCTTAATAACTTCTGCACTACGTAAGCTAAAGAGATAAATATAACATCATTTGAAAGCTACAATATAGGGCTTTTAAAAGATATATAAATTACCCAAATCGACCTAGTATAAGGGAAGTTATTAAGCGTGATATGTTTGGTGTTCTAAAAGTAGTTCTAACCCCTGCATCTAGTACTTAGCGCTTATAATATGTTATACAACTTGAGTATATTATAAATATAAATATAATAATTATATTTATACAGTTTTATAAGGTATAGTCTTATCCTAAAAGATCTAGGCTAATTAGAAATATAGTACTCTTAAAACAATATTTATATTTATATACTTTTATAGTCCTTATATCATTCTTTATATAGTATTAAAATACCTTTATTTTATATATTATATGATATTGAAAAATTCAAACTAAGTATTTTAAATAGAGTAACACTATATTTTACTCTATACTTATAACTACTTTATTAATAAAAAAAAGTAAATAAGAGACAGGAGTTAAAAAATAAATTTAACTATTCCTATAATAGAATTATAAAAACTTAATTATAAGTTATAAATTATATAGTTAGTATCTATTTATAGATTATATAGAGAAATATTAAAGTTTAAGATATAAGCTTTCTAGCTAGTCTAGCTCTATAAGGACTAGGCTGCACCTTATAAAACTTTATAAATATAATTATTATATTTATATTTATAATATACTCAAGTTATATAACATATTATTTGCGCTAAGTACTAGATGCAGGGGTTAGAACTACTTTTAGAACACCAAACATATCACGCTTAATAACTTCCCTTATACTAGGTCGATTTGGGTAATTTATATATCTTTTAAAAGCCCTATATTGTAGCTTTCAAATGATGTTATATTTATCTCTTTAGCTTACGTAGTGCAGAAGTTATTAAGAAGTGAAGATAGAAAGTTAATGCTAAGCAAAAGTAGCCGTTTCGGTAATATAGCCGCTTTGCTAATAGAATACGTTATAGAGTAAGATACCTATAAGTAAGAACTAGCCTATATACTTTGTAGCGCGTTTAGAGAAGCTAAAGATAGTATTTAACTAAGTAAAGAATTACTAAAGAATACTTTAAGAAGATCTTAAAGTAATTAGCGCGTAGTTTAAGCTTGTAGAAGAGACTAAGGCTTAGTATAGAGTAGTAGATAAGGATATTTATAACTTTATTAAGACTAACTTCTAGATAGGTATAATTAGGTTAATAAAAGTTATTATAAGCTTAGAGAAGTATATAAAGCTTATACTTACTTAGAGTAGTAATTATAAGTAGACTATAGTAATCTAAGGTATCTATATAGTAGGGTATATAATCCTACTATTTATTATCTATAAAGGATACGTCTATATTTCTACTTAGTATAAAGAAGTAAGTATACTACCTAATTAGAAGCTCTTAGTCTTAGAGAATAGCTAGATAACTAATATATTTAGTTTAAAGTAGTTAAAGTACTTTAATACGTATATAAAGTTATATTAGGTAGAAGTATACTAGCTACTTTAACTAAGATTTTAAGAACTACTACTTTAAAAATAAGATCTTAACCTTCTATATACTAGCCTATTTATTATATATCTTCTAGCTACTTAATATAGTATACTTCTTACTACTAAAGTATAAGTACTCTAAGTATATATAAAACTTAGTATAGAAATAAATCTTCTATATTAATAAAGAAAGCTTTCTTCTAGCCTTTAGAAATACGTTTTTTAATATATTTACTAAGTAGAACTATAAGAAAGCCTTTAAGGCTTTAGGACTTATTCTCTTAAATATATAAGATATACTAGATTACCTTAATATCTATATTTATACTCTACTAGAACCCCTACTATTAGAGATACTATAGTAGTTAAAGACTCTAAGTAATTTATATAAGTTTAAGTCTTAGTTAAAGCTCTTAAGTAATTCTTTATATTACTTACTTACTACTATATAAAGCTTCCTTTACTAGCTTATTAAGGGTACTAAATTAATACTATATAAAAGTATTCTTTAAGAAGCCTATATAAAGGAGCTTAAAGAGTAATTAGAGGTAATAACTATATAAAAGTTATATAAATAAAAGTAAATTTAGTATAGTAAAACTATAGAGTATAGAGAGCTATTAATATAGGTAGCTAGAAAGGTATTAATAGCTACGTAGAAGGGTAAGAAGGCTTATAGTAAAGGTAATTAAGAAAAAGCTTAGCTAGGTTAATAGTACTATAGAAACTATAAGAAGACTAGGTATAACGTATAAATATACTAAGAAGATAAAGAAGAAACTTCTAAATTAGATAGTAGTATTATAGTAGTAGAAAGTACTAAGTAATATCTACTATTAACTCCTAAAGTTATAGTATTTATAATACTAAGAAAAAGTAGTAAGCTTAGTAGTTTAGTAAGCTTAGTAGTAAAATACGTTATACTCTTTATAAGTTTAGCCCTAATATTCTTATTAATACCTAATTATTCTATCCTATATAAGTTGATTACTTCTTAAATTTATTAATATAATTAAATACTATATATATATCTCTCTCTCTATTTTAGATATTAGATTATATACTCTACTATTACTAGTTTATTTATAATCTAAAAAGATTATTATAGTTTATCTTTAATTTTAATTTATTCTATAAGTATCTTAATATTTTATTATTATTCTTATTTTATTATTATTATTATTATCTAGGTATTTTTTAAGATAAAGTATAATCTATTCTAAAGTATTTCTCTATATATTAGTTTATTATAATCTCTATAATAGAAGTTTACCTTAGTAACCTTAGAAGTTATACTATAAGTTTAACTTATCTACTAGTTATTACTACTTATTAAAGTATTACTTATCTTTAGAGGTATTTAATATATTAATCTTTATAAATTTATAAAAATAATTTTAGAATAAGTTATTACTTTTTAAGAGATAATTTAAAATTAATTTAGTAAAAGTAATTACTTAATAGCTTAGAGTAATTAAATATTATAAACTATAAGAGTATATTACAATTAACTATATATATATTAAATCCTAAGAATTCTATAGTCTTATAACTATATTATACCTAAAATATATAAAATCTTAGAGTCTATAATATAATATCTTATAGTTATCTTATACTAAGCTCTATATAATAGATAACCTAATATTATAGCTTAAGGCTAGCCTAGTAAGTATATATAAATACTTTACTTCTAGTTTTTTCTATAGATTATAGTACAATAAAATCTATTTTAATAGATATAATACTATTATACTATCTTCTTTATATAATTACTAGTAAAGTTAAAGTAAGCTATAAAGATATAAAGGACTAGTAGGCTATAATAGGCCTAGTACTATACTAGTATCTCTATACTAAGAATCTAAACCTTAAATACTATCTAAGTTCTTCTAGTATATATACTATATACTTTTAATTATAGCTAACTAGCTATTAATCTCCTTTTTAGCGTAGTAGGTTAGTATACTATTATCTTTATAAAAGCTTAGTTAATATATTTTTAAAAGGTTATTCTTAGTAATAATTTATCTTAAAGTAAAAACTAAGATAAGTTAAAGTTATATTTATAATATATTATATACTTTCTTTTTCTACTTATTATACTTTAAGTAAAATATTATAATTATAATCTCTTATATAATATAATTATTAAATATACCTTTTAATCTAGAAGTACTTAATCTTTCTTTTTATTAATATAGAGAATAATATTACGAGATATACTAGAGATTATATATTAAATATATTATATTATATTCTTATAGTTTCTAGAATCTAATATTTTATTCTCTACTTAAATAAAATACTTTCTATACTACTTTACTAAAGAAATTAATAAAGCTTTTCCTATTTAATATTAAAAATATATAATATAAAGATCTTTAATAGATTTAAGGCTATATTAAGTAAGATATATACTTAACTATATAGAATTTCGATATTATACTATATTATTAGAAATATATTTTAAATATATTTTATATTCTACTTATATTGTATTAAACTATTACTATAATATCTATAATTACCTCTTCTCTAATAATATTTAGAAGTAAAAGTATATATATATATATATATTCTAAATATAATTAGTATAAAGTAAAGTACTTTATTAAAGTCTATAAGTATTACTATATAATAATATACTTAAAAAGTAATTAATATCTTAAATATATTATTAGTATATTTAGAGTATTTTTTTACTCTTATTTTATAGGTTTAGTAATAATATATAAATTTCTCAGTTAATCTTTTATTTTTAAGCTAAACTTAAATAAGTATTTTAAGAATTTAATATTAACTATATTACTTATAAAAGTCTTAAAGTACTTCTTTATATTTTATATCTATTAATCCTAGCTATAATACTTAATAAAATATAGTATATCTCCTATAAGTAGTAAATTATAGTATAAATATATTATTATAACTTTAAGTAGTTTTATATTCTTACTCTTTAGTACTACTATTAGAGTATTAGGCTATAGGTCTCTTTAAGATAGAAGTAGGCCCCTAATTTAAATTATTAATTAATATATATATATATACTACAATTATTTATAAAAGTATATAGTAATTATAATTTAAATATTTTATAATAATTACCTAATAGCTTTTACTTTAGTATCTAAATCTTTTAGAATATACTATAATATCTTAGAGTAATAATACTTATATTATATTATAGGTTAGTTTTAAATAATAGAGAAATTATCTAGTTTCTTTTATAGTAAGAAGTCTTTATATATTAGAACTAGAATATATTTTATATCTTTATACTTTTATTATATAATAAAAGATTATCTTATAGTTTAGTAGGCTTTTATTATTTCTTGTAATTATTAAAATAATAAATCCTAGTTTATTTTCTAAGTATTTAAGATATATAGAAACTATAAAAATATATTAAATATCTACTATAGTTTATAGGCTTTCTTAACTACTACTAGAAGTAAAAAGTCTCCTATTATCTTAGATTATATAAAGATTATATTTAGAATATATTTTCTATATTTATACCTTGTCTCTACTATTATTATTCCTACTAGTTAGGTATATAGGTATAGTAAACTTACTACTAATATTAAAAGTTAGGTTAGAATTTGTAGTAATTAGTTACTAAATATTAAATAGTTTATATAGTATAAATAAGCTATTAAGTTAATCTATTATTAGAAATACGTTTATCTAACTATAAAGTTATATTTAGTTAGGATAACTTTTTTTAATACTTTAAGTAGCTAATATACTAGTTCTAGTTTAGTACTATCTAAACTAAGGTAAATCTATAGTTAGTTAACCTACTACCTCCTATAGGACCGGCCCTACGGGTCTAGTGCTATAGTATAGCGCCTTGGTAGATTGGACTTATATTGCGGTTTAGATGATCATACTATATGCATTACCACTGCACCGGTGCCCTATGTCCTGTCTCACACTTTATCCATATTATCTAGAGATGATTAATACCAATTTCTCCCTTTTAGTACTAGCCTTGCGGGTGATAACATGCTGGCAAACTCCTTAAATATCAGTGTCCCCGACCTAGAAATGAAAACACATTGTTCAAGGAAAAAACTATAACATCTTTTATCAAACTCGACCAAAAGAGCAGCAACATGGCCATATCCACACTGGTATTCTCCGAGCACGAAGAGCGTGACGTTGCGGCTGCGAAGCTTGACAAGCTTGTCCAGAACATCAGCAGCCGTGTCCTCTGCTCGCGTGATCCAGACGTCCTAGCTGCAAAGCCCGATTTGACTGATCTGATTCCGGCTCACTTCGAGGGCATCACGCGCTGGTTCCTCCCCATTGCGCCTTTGATGCCCTCGGACGGCAATGGACGATTTAGCGCGTTCACATCTTGCTATGCCCCCGGCGCTACGGTCACACCACGAAGGCTGGACGTTTCCATCGGTGCCGTCAAGGTCGTTGTGAGCGGTTCTATCCGGTTCCGTGGCCATTCCCTCACAGCAGGCGACTGGATCTGGCTTCCAGCCGGCGAGACTTATGACTACACTGCCGAGCATTTGGGCTCGGTGCTGTTCACCGTGCTGCCGTGCGTCGAAGATGCCGGTGAAAACATTGGTCTACCAGTCTACGAGACCTTTGTCACCTCTCGGGACCCCAAAGTGAAATCCGCCACTATCTCGCTGCCTCACCTCGCGCAGTACGCCGAAACTGGCGAAGGCATCACCCACAGCTTCTTTCCTTTCGCCCCGCGAATGCCCGTCACCCCTAACAAGGACGGACGCTTCTTCGCTTGGCTGGCACACATCGCTCCTGGAACCGATGTCCCGGGTCATATTCACGAGCTCGAGAGGCTTGCCGATTACAAGCTCGTTATTAACGGTTCCATCTTCAGCAATGGCCGTGAGCTCACAGCTGGCGATTGGATCTGGGCGCCGGCGGGCACAGCTTACAGCTTCACTGTTGGTGAGCGGGGTGCGTTGCTAATTGCTGGCTGGCCGCATAATTGATTCGCTCTTCCACGACCATTGGCAAGGTGAGGAAACGTAAGAGGATATTGGCGAGCTATGGATCCTGCGAATGAGCCAGAGCCGGAGTTTGGATGGAGCAATTCTTAGCATCTTCAAACACGACTCGTGTCACCTGTGTCACGTGTTGGACTACCTTATTGTAGCTGGTCTATTTTATCCACACTATATAGCTGCTGACTGGACAGCCTACTGTCTGGCAGAGTCGCCAACATTCATTTCAATCTATTGTTCCTTGGCTCTCAGCAACCAGCTGCCCTGAATACGTCACAACTCGATACCATTTTAGATCGTGGTTGCAGTGTCTCGTGATCCCGATGCAGGGGCAAGATTATAGATAATTCAAGTAGTACTTGGCCCCTGACTCGGGTTTTCTGGTATCAATTGCGCTGCTGTTCATCGCCATGCATTGTTCACTATGCCCATGATCAGATCAATTAGGAGTGTATCCCCTCTCAGGCCAGTGAAATCATATACCTGGATCTCTCGGATTATCTTGCTCCCTACTTCATGATCAGCCCTGTCAAGCCACGTTCTTACGGGGTCGGCAGTGGAGGAACAATAAGCGCCGACGCCTTGCAAGGCGACCGCGCAAACGCATGCAGTAGACATTTTCCTGGAAATGGAACACAGAAAATGGGAAATAGCGGGGAACAATTAAGTGAAATCTACGCTCACATAAAGCTTTTTCCGGATTTGATCTTGAGTTACGTAGGGGTATGACACGAGCAATGAATAAGTAGCATGAGCCGTGGCCGAGCAAACCTGAGCTCGCCGTGAGCCAGCGTGATTGTACCTGATTTCCTCTTTGAGAAGCATGAAGAGGGTCTGAAATTGGGCTCTAATCAGCTTATAGGGATGTGAGGTGTCTAGGATCGAGTGGGTGATCCCATTTTCGGGCCTCTGAGTCTTCCGTGGCTGAGCTCTTTGACCCCTATACCGGCAATTATCAGATTAGACCATCAATCCAGCGGCATCTGAGCTGACTTGACGATGAACGAACTCACGCGAATCGACGCTAGCAGCTGAGCGAGCCAATCAGTGGATTCTAGGTGCATCTGGATTTAGTTGGGTGAGCGCCGACTCAGGAACCGGCGCATCCCTTGCAAAGGCTCCCCCCTCGCGGAGGCTTCGGAGCTGGGAATCTCGAAGATATCTATAGGAGCGTGGAGGCAGAGGGCAGAGTCAATCAGAGAATCAATTCCATCAATCAATCAATTCTGACGTTCCAAACTTTTATCACGTCCATTTGTCACGTCCTTGTACCACTCACGGCAAACCGTGCACAACCACCAAACCCCTTCAAATCTGACAATTAAGAGTCTCACTGTCTCAACTGGATCGAGCTAATCAACAAACCATGGCATACTCGTCGCAACGCGATCCTACAGTGACGCTGAGAAGCGACGTGGACTACACTGCATAGATGACTCAACTACAATCCAGATGCGTAGTTTACAACGTTTAGGATAAGATAGATCTAGCGACGTTAACTGAGCTGATTCCACGACCGGAAGCAATTAGTGCTCTAGTAACGGCTAACTATTCACCAGCTGCAAACGTCGAGACTCCAACGAGACTGTCCAAACCGTTAGCTAGAGGTCTTAAAGTATTTAAAGAAGACCTTAAATACGATAAGGCTCTGGCTAAGCAATACTACAGCGATCGACATGAGTACAAAAAGGAGCAGACGAGTCTCTAGTACATCGTTACGTTCATCTAATCCTTAGTCTCGCCGCATCTACTACGCACGTGCTGCTTGCTAGACTAGCTATTATAATAGTACAGAGGCCGCTTTCAAAAGTCTTTGCCCACCCCATCCAGGAATAAACCATCTGCGCCACATTCCTAATTCAGATAGCTGCTAACGTAGCCTCAAATTCTCAACCGTTTCCCTCCCTTCTACTTATCTCTTCTCTTAATTAGGTAGCAGTAGCTTACAATCTAGTTACTCGTGCGTAAGTTATCACTCTTAAAGCGTCTAGTAGGCTAAATAATAAGATTACTTATATAACAGGTATTAAGAAACCGATCATTAATAGAATCTACGCACAAGCAATTTGTCAGATTTGAAGGGTTTTGAAGGTTGTGCACGGTTTGCTGAGAGTGGCACAAGACTGTGATAAATAGATGTGATAAATGGATGATTGATTGATTGCAGTAATTGATTGCTCTGATTGACTTGTTGATCGTTCTGTCCCTCTAGCAGCTCTATATACTCGTTTCTACCCAGCTCTCTGAGGTCTCCCCGCATGGAGAGTGGAGATCCGATATCTCTGTTGTGGTGGTTCGGCCCCATGCCGTTCCTAACCCGACGCGATGAGCCATGGTACTCGTGATAGTTGTTGCGCAGTTGAGATGGCGGCGCGGCGCTAGCGTTGATCGTCGGATCGCTCCTTCACCAGATTGTGCATAGCACATCTAACACAATTAAACGTAGCTTTAATCCTTCTTAACGTCTTCCTAAGCTAATTAATAAATACCTTAAAGATAGCTATTATTCTAGCTAGCTATTAAAGTAAAATAATATCTTTTAAGAAATAATTAAAGCTATATACTATATCTACTATAGATAAGAGAAGATATATACTAATAGTACTAGTAAGCTTAGTTAAAATAGTATTAAAGTCTTAGCTTTAATAGTCTAGTAAGTCTTAAATAAGATAGGATTTAAGAAAATAAAGCTTATAAGAAAGCTTAAGTTAATAAAAGAGATAAGAAAAGAATTTCTTAAGTAGTAATATAGATATAGTAGAGTAATATAAAAAAAAAGCTTAAAAAAAAGGTATAGTTTTTAACTTATAGTAACTATATAAATATACTAGCTAAAAATAAAAGTAAATAAGAATATTATAGAGAAAATATAGATCTTTAATTTAGCTTACTATATTTATTAATTACTAAGTAATCTAGTACTAGGATTTTAAGTATTTAGAAGCCTTTTTTTAATACTAATTTTAACTTAATAGAACTTTTTAATTTATATATAAAAATCTTTAATATTCTAACTATACCTAATATTATTAGACTAGATTACGTAATCTAATTTTAAGCTTAGGTTACCTAAATAAGTTTTTAGTTAAAGAAAAAAGAAAAAAATAGTTATACTAGTATATAACCTAATATTACGTAATATATTACTAATCTACTAGTCTATTTAGTATAAAATAGCTTTAATTATAGTTTTTACTTTCTCTCCTCTATATTCTTTAATATAAGCCTAAATCTCTTTAAGTTTAAATCTAAAGTTAACTTTTTTTATAAAGCTTAAATACTTTTATCTATTATTTTTACTATCTTAAAAAAAGATTAGTAATTCTCTTACTATTAGCTAAGTAAAAGATAGGTATATTATAAAGTTAAATATAAGAGCTTAAAGGTAATTAAATAGAAACTTAGAAAGAAGTCCTAAGAAGTCTAATAAGAGATTAATATTTAAAAATAATATTAAAGTCTATATTAGGAGCTTATAATATTTTATTAAAGAAGAAGGCTATACTATTAATATTATAAATAAAAAGCTTCTAATTAATAAAAAAAAGGTTATTAAAAGAGTTAGCTATTATAAGGAGTAGCTATAAAGGAAAAAAAATAAAGAATTTAATTTAAGAAAAATAATGTTTTTAGATAAAAGTAGTATAGAGGCTAGAAAAGAAGCTAGGTTAGAATATTATTAAAAAAAAGAGTAAAAAAGAGGTTAGAAAAGCTTAAATTTCTATAATAAATAGAAGTAAGTTTAACCTAAATCCTAATAGGCTAAAATAATTTATTTTATATTTAGTTTTATTTTAAAATTCTTATTTTTTAAATACTATTTTACTAACTACTTTTTTAGTAAAAGAACTAAAGATCTAAGTTTAGAAATCTATTTAGATAGGAGAGAGATCTAAACTAGAGTTTATTAGAAACCTAATAAATAATATAACTCTAAACTTATATTATAATATACGTAGTACCTTTAATAGGTATATTAAAAAGGCTATTAAACTTAGTAAGTTAACTATCTTTTTTTTAGCTCTTTTTTTATAATTATTATAAATTAATTTAATATATACTATATTAAATATATTAAAAAGCTAACTAGTATATAAGGCTATAGTTTTTAAAAAGATAATAGTAAAATCTATAAAGTTTTTACTATTTTTAATTAGTTTAAGAAAAATAGAGTAAAACTCTTTTCTTATCTTCTCTATAGTCTAGATCTAAACCCTATTAAAAACGTATAGAGTTTACTTAAAAATTAAATAATTAAGTAATTTAAAAGAAATTATTTTATAAGAACTACTTCTTTAGAAGTAGAGACCTTTAAAAAAGCTATAAAAGAAGAGTAAGCCTTTATACTATAATAGGCTATAGATAATTATATATTATCTTTTCTAAAGTAATAGTAAGCTATTATAGATACTAAAGGTTATCCTACTTAGTACTAATAGTAAGGGGTTATAGCTATTAAATATAAGTTTTTACTAAAGTTTAATTTTTATACCTTTTACTAAATATCTACTCTCTAAATAATTAAAATAACCTATAACTAAGATATATTAATATCTTTATATATATCTATCTTTTATTAAAAAAACTTAAAAAAAGAAACTAAAAATAAAAAACTATAGTACTCTAAAGTTAACTTAAAAAAAAGTCTACTAAATACTTTAAATCCTAGCTTAAGGTTGCTAAGTAATTAAAAATTATAGTAAGCTAAATTAAAGATCTTTATTTTCTCTATAATATTTATATTTATATATATTTTTAGCAAGTATATTCGTAGAGTTATTATAAGTTAAAAACTATAACTTTTTTTAAGTTTTTTTTTTATATTACCTTACTATAGTAAGTAAGTAGTACTCTTTACTAACTTTATATACTTATTAAAATATATAACTAAATAATATAGTAGAGTAAAGAGTATATATTTATATAATAAATTAAGTAGTAACTTTTCTATTTTTTTTATAATATATAAGTTATACCTAGTCTCTCTATACTTCTAATAGTATATATAAGCCTAGTAACCTAGGTCTAATTACTTTCTATCTTAATACTATTTACTAACTTAATACTATATAGCCTCTCTCTAAGTAAGTATATTTTCTTATCTCTTTATTAAGACTTCTTACTTCTAAATCTACTTCTTCTTCTATAATCTATACTTACTAGCTACTTTATTAGCTTTCTTAAGACTAGAGATCTAAATATTAGATATAATATAGTTCTAGTAAATTACTAATTATATATAAAGTAGCTATTATAAGTATATAATAGAACTTAAGATTAGGTATAAAAAGACTCTTTATAATATTTCTAGATAGATAGAATTAATATAAATAACTCTTATTTAATACTTTTAACTTTAATAAGATTTAAGAACCTATTAAAACCTACTTTAACTAACCTAAGCTAATTAGAACTAATATAAATCTTAGTACTTTATAGCCTTATATAAGATAAGTAAAAATATAAACTAAGTTTAACTTATAATTATAACTTTAAACTTAGCTATAATAGATATACTAAGAATTTATTAGATAAGATATATAACTTAGATTATAATCTAGTAATAGCTAACCTAGATATAGTAAGCTATAATAGTTAGGTTAATACTAGTATTATAAATATAAAAAACTAGTAATCGAGACTATTATTATATAAATAGTATAGAGCTAAACTAATTTAGTAAAGATAGTAGCTCTCTACTAACTATATAAGGTAACTCTAGTAAACTAAGTAGAGTTAAGTATATAGAGTAGCTAGTATCTAGAAGTAAATAGAATAATTAGTTAACTAGAGTAATTAACTTATCTATCTATTAATATTTAAATATTTTATTATATTAATTTATTATAGTTTTATACTACTCTTAGTAAATTATATATAATATTTAAACCTCTTAAATCTAATAATTAAGAGTCTTACTACTTTAATTTAATTAAGTTAATTAATATAATAACGTATTCTACTACTAAGCTTACTACTTTTTCTTAGTATTATAAATACTATCTCTATACTACTATATCTTAATAACCTAAGAAAAATATTCTTAAGTAAGAAGGTAAGCTTAAGCTTACTCTTTAAGCTTTAGTATCTAGCTAATTTTAAAGCTAATAACGCGCTACTAAAGCCTACAATATTAATTATTAGTAGATCTCTAACTAACTAAAAGGAATTACCTTTTAACTTACTATATAGCTAAACTACTAGAAACTTACTATAACTAAAGAGTAGTTAATTATCTAATATATTCTTAACCTTAACTATTAAGGATTTATACCCTAGCTCTATAAAGTAGCTAATATAGTAAATAAACTACTTACTATATAGAGTAAGATACTTAGAAGTAAAAACTAGCCTATATAATTTATAGTACGTTTAGAAGAGCTAAAAATAGTATTTAACTAAGTAAAGAATTACTAGAGAATACTTTAAGAAAATTCTAAAGTAGTTAGTATATAATTTAAGCTTATAGAAGAGACTAAGGCCTAGTATAAAGTAGTAGATAAAGATATCTATAACTTTAATAAGACTAGCTTCTAGATAGGTATAATTAGGTTAATAAAGGTTATTATAGGCTTAAAGAAGTATACTAGGCCTATACTTACTTAAAGTAGTAATTATAAGTAGACTATAGTAATCTAGAGTATCTATATAGTAGAGTATATAATCTTACTATTTATTATTTATAAAAAATATATCTATATCTCTACCTAGTATAAAGAAGTAAGTATACTACTTAATTAGAAGCTCTTAGTCTTAGAAAATAGCTAGATAACTAATATACTTAGCTTAAAGTAGTTAAAGTACTTTAATATATATATAAAGTTATATTAAGTAGAAGTATACTTACTTCTTATCTTAGATAGCTATAAGAGCTACTTTAACTAAACTTTTAAAGACTACTACTTTAAAAATAAGATTCTAACCTTCTATATACTTACCTATTTATTATATATCTTCTAGCTACTTTATATAGTATACTTTTTACTACTAAAGTATAAGTACTCTAAGTATATATAATACTTAGTATAGAAATACATCTTTTATATTAATAAAGAAAGCTTTTTTCTAGCTTTTAAAAATATACTTTTTAATATATTTACTAAGTAAAACAATAAGAAAGCTTTTAAAGCTTTAGGACTTATTTTTTTAAATATATAAAATATACTAGATTACCTTAATATCTATATTTATACCTTACTAGAACTCTTACTATTAGAGATACTATAGTAGTTAAAGACTCTAAGTAATTTATATAAGTTTAGGTTTTAGCTAAAGCTCTTAAGTAATTCTTTTTATTTCTTACTTACTACTATATAGAGCTTTCTTTACTAGCTTATTAAGAGTACTAAATTAATACTATATAAAAGAGCTAATAAAGTAATTAGAAGTAATAACTAAGTTAATTTAGTATAGTAAAACTATAGAGTATAGAGAAGTATTAATAGCTATATAGAAGGGTAAGAAAGCTTATAGTAAGAGTAATTAAGAAAGGGCTTAGCTAGGTTAATAGTACTATAGGAGCTATAGGAAGACTAGGTATAACGTGTAAATATACTAAGAAGATAAAAAAGAGACTTCTAAATTAGATAATAGTATTATAGTAGTAAGAAGTACTAAGTAAAGTAGTAAGCTTAGTAGTAGAATACGTTATAGTATTAATATTATAATATAATCTAATAGTAATACTAAAGAGTAATACTAACTATATAGCTTAGATTACTTAGTTATAATCTAGATATATAGTATATAAAATCTAGGATAAGATAACCTAGTAATAATAACTTAATAAATTCTAGAACTAGAAGAAATTAGAGTTCTAGTATTAGCTAACTATATACTAACTATAAATATTAAAACTCTAATTCGATAATTATTAGATTAAAAGGTTACTTAAAGAGTAAATAAGATTAATTAAATTAATTATAGTAATTAATTTATCTCTACTTATTCTTTTTCTAATTACTAGCTACTCTATTTACTTGTTTATACCCTACTCTCTAAGGTCTCTCTAAATAGAAAGTAGAGATCTAATATCTCTATTATAGTAGTTTAGCCCTATACTATTCCTAACCTAATATAATAAGCTATAGTACTTATAATAGTTATTATATAGTTAAGAGAGTAGAATAGTACTAGTATTAATTACTAAATTACTCTATTATACCTATACTTACTTATACCTAATATAGTTAGGTATTACTATTATAATAGTAGGTACTTACTATAATTGCCTAATTTTGCACGTTATATAAAATTACCTTTAATTACTAACTATTATCTCTAATACTTAGTAGTTACCTATTTTTATTTAGCGCCTAGATTAGGCTAGTAAATAGGTCTCTATATTAGGAACTCTAAAACTGTAATAACTTTACTAATACTAAACTAAATTTAATAAATTTTAGTTTATTTTATAGCTATAATATATATCTATAATTTTGTAATATAAATTTTCTTTATATTACTAATATTACTAGAATTATTTAGCTACCTACCTGTTTTCTTAGTAGGTCTCTATATAGAGCTCTAAACTTAAATAACTCTAATAATATTAGTAATATAGAAATACTTTATATTATAAAGTTATAGATATATATTATAACGTATTCTACTAGCGAACCGGATATACTACAGAGCCGGACACTTTCTCTTGGCACTAACTTTCTATCTTCACTTCTTAATAACTTCTCTACTACGTAGGCTAAAGGGACAAATATAACATCATTTGAAAGCTATAACATAGGGCTTTTAAGAGATATATAAATTACCTAAATAGGCCTAGTATAAGGGAAGTTATTAAGCGTGAAATGTTTAGTGTTCTAAAAGAAGCTCTAACCCCTATATCTAGACCTTAGCGCCTATAATATTTTATATAACTTTAATATATTATTAATATATATATAATAATTATATTTTGGTAGTTTTATAGCGTGCAGCCTAGTAATTATTAAGCTAGGCGAAATAGAAGTTTAGTACTTGTAATAATAATATTTACATTTACGTACTTATATTATACTAAGATAATTATATATAAAGTATTAAAACAACTTTATTTTATATATTATATTATATTTAAAAAATAAAAATAAGTTTTTTATAAATAGTAACGCTAAGTTTC
>JALNQK010000369.1:0-17988 GCA_028458525.1 Ophiosphaerella herpotricha
AATAAGTAGGTATAAGTACTACTAGAATAGAAGATATTTTAGATAGATATATTATATAAGAGATTAAATAGTAAATAAGTATAAGGAGAAAATATATAATATATTTTAAATACAATTCTAACTTACCCTAGTACTTACTCTTAGTAGAATTATTACTAATAATAACTCTCTAGAAATATATTAACTAAGCTTTACTACTTACTTTAAGCTTATAGGTAAGTATATAAAGAAGCTAGTATAATAGTATTATATCTATTAATATAGATTTTATAGTACTATACTT
Source organism: Ophiosphaerella herpotricha (assembly GCA_028458525.1). Taxonomy (NCBI): domain Eukaryota; kingdom Fungi; phylum Ascomycota; class Dothideomycetes; order Pleosporales; family Phaeosphaeriaceae; genus Ophiosphaerella; species Ophiosphaerella herpotricha. Next base: position 284 of record JALNQK010000369.1, read on the forward strand.
AATATATATAGTAAGTAGATATATAGTAAGAATAAAGTATATTATATTTAGATTATATTTATAATATATTTAATAGGATTTAGTAATTATTTCTATATAATAGACCTATAATAGAGAGATTAGAAATAGTAACTTTAATCTTATATTTAATTCTACTATATCTACTTCTTAAAGAGTATTAATACTATAATTTAGTATACTCTTTATTATATAGATTCTACCTAGTAAATAATAAAATATAATTAGAAATTATTTTAAATATATTTTAGTATATAAAGAGACTTCTATAATTTAAAACTAAGCTAAGAATTAGAAGAATAAAGTATTTACTATAGGGTTAGTTTAATATTATAGTAAAATAAGTAAAGAAGTCTAGGATATATTAGAATTATATACTAATACTACTAAATTAGCTAAGTAAAAGAGATATTAAATAAGTATCTATATATTATATATTAAAGCTATATAAAAGTAGAGTAAATTATATAAATAAGTTTATAACTAATTACTAATATATTTTAGTATAGCCTAAATAGATATCTAGGATATAAAGGAGTTTAACACCTATAATAAGTATAGTATTTACTATACTTATTATATTACTTTAAGTCTAAGTACTTAATACTTTTCTAATAGAAGGTATAAGAGAAGTATAGACTATTATTATTATAAAAGTAATATATATACTAAAATAGTATTAGAATATAAATAAAATAACTTTAAGAACGCCTATATTATCTTAGATAATAAAGATAATCTAATTAGCTCTATAGAGCTACCTTACTATAATAAGTAGGTAGCTTTAAAGGTATAAAATATTTAGTTATAAACTTAACTATAATTATTACTATTAAGCTTACTAGTATAGTTACTATTAAAAGTAACTACTATACTAATATAAGTATTATAATATATTTTAGTTTAATAAGTATATAAACTCTTTAAAGATAAGCTATTCTATTAAGCTAATTACTCTTATTTAAATAAGAATAGTTAGAGATTTAGAAGTTAAAACTTAAGTTAGAAAGAGAGAAGTTTAATTTAGAAAAGGAGAAGCTTATATTTAAATAGGAGAAAATTAGATTATAATATAAAGAGGCTTAGAACGTAATCTAAATATATTCTAGTATAGAAAAAAATTCTTTACTTAAAAACTCTATTTCTCTTTACCTTACTTCTCTTTTACTTTCTCTACTATCTTTAGCTATAAAATAGAGAATAAGACCCTACTTCTTATAGTATATAACTAGATTATACTTTAAATATATTCTAAACCTATTATAGTCTATATATTAGAGATATACTAAACTAGTATCTCTACTAGTAAGTATATATAAATTTACTAAGAATATTAATAGCTTATATACTATATATCCTAGTAAGTTATTCTATAAAGTATATACTTAAATATATTCTATTATTATACTAGAAGAAATTTAGTAATTAAAGTACTTTAATCTACTATATCTACTAAGGCTATCTATTGTATAAGGTTAAGTCTATTAAAACTAGGTAGTATTTAATTTCTAATAATACTAATACTCTCTACTTCTACTACGTAGTAGTTATACCTAAAGGCTTATAGTTAAAGGAGTTCTAATATATATCCTAATTACGTTCTTTAATAATTCTTTATATAGTAACTTCTTAATAAATTATTAAGTATAATTAAACTATTAAAATACTTAATAAAAGATATTATACTTAGTAAATAATTAACTATAACTAAATAACTAGAGAACCTAAAGAAAAACCTTAAAGCTAATTAGAAAATATATAATATATTATAAATACCTCTAGAAGGAATTTCTCTATACTAAATCTACTTTCTTTTCTCTTACTTCTTTTAAAATAATAGAAGTAGTTATATATATAGTTTTTTATAGAAGAAGAGATTACTCTATTACTACTAGATAAGTTTCTTTCTAAGAACCTTATCCTTATACTAATATACTAAGTAAATTACTTAAAGTAAAAATAAGTTAAAAAAGAAGTAAGTTTTTATTATAACGTCTTTATATTACGTTTATAATATATTTTAGGTTAATATAAATAAAACTATAAGTTTCTTATAGAAAATATTCTCCTACCTATATATAAGGTTTATAGTAAGAATAATATTATAAAGTATATTTTTATTTAGTTTTATATAAGTAGAAAGTACTTTAATTTTACTAAAAGTAACTATATAGTAATATAGTAGATTATTTATTAAAGAAAACTCTAAATTAAAATCTCTTATTATCTATTTATAAATATATTTTAACCTATATTAAAACTTATTCTACCTATCTACTAGAAATTAACTATAGTTTAGCTAAAAGTTAAAATACTTAATATTAGTATATAAGTCCTTTATATTAATACTACAAGAGAAGAAATATACTAGAATATATTAGAAAGATACTATAATTACGTTTTAATTTCTTACTCTTAGTATTTTTATCTTTCTCTAGATAGCTAGTACAAGGAACCTAGTAATACTAAATACTAAGAATATAGGATATACTACTTATATTAAGCTAGAATATATTATTATTATATTTATAATACGTTTTAATATACCTACCTTAAGCTTACTACTTACTAGAGTAGTAAAGAGTAGCTATATATACAAGTTAAACTCTTATATAGTAATATAGAAAAGTTAATTATACTTTTATATATTATAGATTTCTTAGTAGATAATATAATTATAGTACTCTATTATATTATTATAGAACTCTTAAAGTATTATTAGAATATATTAATAACTTAAATTAAACGTATTATAATCTATAGATATAATTAAGATATATTTTAACTTACTCTTAACTTTCTAACTATATACTATAGATAGCTTACCCTTATTATTAGAGTTAACTAAGTCTTACTTATACTATACCTAGAGATAATTTATAAGTATACTATATATACTTACTTTAGCCTAATTATATTAGAATATATTTAGAATATATTAGTATTATATTTTAATATATATACTATATAAAGTACTATTATTATACTAGAAGTAGTAATAGGTCTTACTAAAATAGATAATTAGGTTACTATTTATATTTTCTTTAAATATCTTAAGGCTATAAGGAGGATTCTCCTTATAGTAGATATAGGATAGCTAAAATACGTTTAGAGTAGAACTAAATTACGTTTTAACTAACTAATATTGTTGTTAAGAATACCTAGTATTATATTATATAGTAGAATATATTACAAATATAATATTAACGTATTATAAAAATATTATATTAGGGCTAAGTTAAGTTAAGCTTACTTAGAGCTATATATACGCTAACCCTAGCTTAGTATAGTTATCTTAACCTCGGTTATTTTATAGTTAGATAAGCTACTACCTTACTTTCGAGTACCTAGGTAAATAGCCTTACGTTGCGAAAAGTTAGCGTATTAATTCTTAGTTTTTACCTAACTATCTATAGAAACTATATAGTAAGCTTAGTTATATAGATTATCTTAGTATATAATACTATATAACTACTTTAGTTTTATACGTTTCTAAATATTAATCTATTAGTATTACTAGTAGATTATTAGACTACGTTATTCGATATACTAATAGTAGGTCTAATATATCTATACGCGTAATACCTATATTTATATAATACTTACTCCTTACTAAACTTAAGTTTTTATAACACGTAATAACTCTACTAGTATAGACCTAATTTAAGCTATAATTAAAGAAATCGAGTTATAAGGACTAGAAGAAAGCTTCTTGTATAAAAAAGTTACTACTAAATATAATATTAAGTAATCTATATTATACTTAAGATACTAAGGCCTAAGAAGCTTATATTAGACTAAAAAACCTAACTAGAGAAAGCTTAGCCTATAATAAGAGGATAAGCTTATATAGTATATTAAAAAGCTTACTAAGAGAGGCCTTCTACCTATAAGAGAGATAATAAGAAACTTAGCGTTATATATAGCTTATAAGATAGTTAGTAAGAGCTAGGTAACTTACTTCCTCTATTAAAACTAGGACTTAGTTATATCTAAATAGACTACTAGTATTAACTATATATAGTACTAAGCTAATTCTTATATAAAGTATAAGCTATATTTTAACTTATTATATTAGAAGATAGAAGAATATTAAATAGAGCTATAGTATATATATAATATAGATAAGAAAGGCTTTATAATTAGTATTATTAAGAAGTCTAAATATATCTTTAGCTAAGTAATATAGGAGAGAAAAGAAGCTTATATAGCTCTCTAAGATAGCTCTTATAAGTAGATAACTACTCTAGTATATATCTATATAGATAAGATATCTCTACTACCTAGACTTATCTATAAAGCTACCTAAAGAGCTATAAGATTAGTATAAGTAGATATAATTAAAGCTAGAAAGTATTAAGTCTTTATTAGCTTATCTCTATCTAGGTAGATAAATAATAATATAAGTCTAGTCTAGCTTAAGTAAGTATTTAACTACTATACTATAAGTAAAGCTAAATACTTATATTAGTTACTTATTATAGATAGGTATAGTATAACGGTTTGCTAGCTATAGTACCTGTTAGCGGACTTACCTAGGTGCGTAGTAATTGTAGTTGGAGTGCAACGTAAATAGGTGTAGGTGTTAGGTTGACTGTTAATAGGACGAAGTACAATAATAATTCTAAATCGCAGATATTAAGAGTGTATTACTCTAGGTTAAAGATTAGGATTAACGATACTATCCTAATAATGCGTATCCTGCTAACTATATACTCTATAACTTAGTATTTTACTTAGTACAAAGTCGTAACTTAGTAATTAGCACTTTACTAAGTGCTAAGTTTAGCAACTTAGTAATTAGTACTTTGCTAAGTACTAAGTTATTATATAATACATTGTTACGTGTCCTAGTTGTATCCTACGTTACTATTCTATCTAAGTTTATCTATCTCGTAGTATAATAGATTATTAGGTAACTTAGGTTCTACTAGCTTAAGATTTTGTATAGGGTTATAGCCTATAATACTATCTCCCCCTCTATATTCTTTAGGGCTAGTATTGTTCTACTCTAATACTAGGTTATTAGCTTAGTTAGTCTATATAATTCTTTCTAACATTTCTTCTATACCTTCTCGTACTACTCTTAACAAACTTGCATTAGTTACTTGTATTTATTAGAATAGTGTAGAATTTATACCTTGTTTTTGTTGTTTGTCTAAGGGTATTTGTTGCGTTGTATCTTAAAAGGATAGTAAGGCGTGTACAGCGTGTATTAATACTAACGTACAGTACTATTATTCTAATCCTAGAGTATCTATAGCTAAGTATATGTGTTTAATTATAATTCTCGTATCTAGGCTTATATCTTCTAGGGCGAGCTATTAACTAGGCTTAAGACAAATTATCTATTTAGATTACTACTACTAAAAGGGCTTAGCAGGAGCTACTTAATAAGGTAGTAGAGAATTAGGCCCTCCTTGCGCGCTTTTGTAAGTTAAAGGACTATAACGATAAACAGTCCTCTACTTAATCTTACGCACTTAAGGCTAAGTTAGATATCTTAGAGGCTAAGGAGGTGCGTTCGCCCTCTCTTTAGAGGTCTCTTCTTGTTATTAGTATAACCTCCTCTAGCGTCTCCCTATCTATTCTATATAGCGTTTATCCTCTAGGGGACTTTAATAAGTTTCTTAGTTTGCTATAAGGCGAGTTACCTAATTTTAATTTTAGAAGTCTTCTAGTAACTTAGGGTAATTAAGGTTTTCTTCTAGTTCCTATATATATTCCTATAGTTTTCTGTCTTTATCTACTCCTAACTATTTAACTAGGTAGTAGTTTTTTCTATTTTAGAGTTAGTATCCTACAATTTCTTAAGCTTTATATTCTTCTTATTCTCTATATATATTAGCTTTGTAGACTATTGGTTTAGCGTTCTGTAGTACCTTTTCTAGTAATAAAACGTAGAATATAGGATATATTTTTATTCTCTTAAGTAGTTTTAATTTATATATAACTAGTGTTACTTATTTCTTGATTTTATATAGTCTAATCTTTATATAGTCTAATTTTAAGCTTAGTCTCTTGGTTTTAATATTCTTTCTTTGTAACTATACTTTTTCTCCTTCTTTAAATTAGAGTCCTTCTTTATATTTTTAGTTATAGTACTTTGTTATTTATTTTCTTAGGAATTTAGCATCCTCTTTTAACTATTTGTATATTTCTTTAATTCTATCTGTAATCTTTTGTCCTTGTAAGTTCTATAATCTTATGTCCTATAGTATTTAATATGTAGTTAGTTTGAATCTATAATTCGCAAAGAATAGTAATACTCCTATAGCTGCGTTCTTTAAGCTATTATAGGCTAACTGTGCTATTAGTAGCAGTGCTGCCTAATTATTTTAGTTATAATTAAGGTAGTATCTTAAGTATTATTTAATTATTTAGTTTATTCGTTCTAATTATCTGTCTGTTTATAGGTAGTATCCTGTAGACATACTATATTTAATTCCTAGCGAGGATATAATTGTATTCTACATACTAGATGTAAATCTAACATCTCTATTAGTAATAATCTTGTCTAGTATTCTATATTATCCTATAACTAAGTCTATAACTTAGTATATAGCTTCCTTTGCGCTACTCTTTTCTTTGTATAGTTAGAAGTACGTGTACTTTGTTAGTTTATCGACTATTATTAGAATACTATTATATTTAATTCCTAAGATCAGGTCTCTTAACTTTAGTAGTCCTGTAATAAAATCTATTGTAATAACTCCCTATAGTTATTCTAGTACTTCTACTAGTTATAGCATCCTATATAGTGCGTATCTATTATATTTGTTTCTCTAGCATTCTATACAGTCTTTTAGTACTTATATTACTACTTGTCTTGCCTTAGGTATATAGTAGTTTCTTAATAGTCTTTCTAAAGTTTTCTCTATTCCTTAGTAGCTATATACTAGTAGTTTGTAGAATTATCTTACAAATTCCTATTATATTTTAGCTAGTATATAAATTTGTCTATATTCTATTTAGAATCTATTTTCTATTTCTTAGGTGTTTAGATCCTTCTTAGTTTCTTCTTTAATCTATTAGTCCTACTTGTTTCCTATTATTTCTAGGTTTGCGGCTGCTTTGGGTTTGTTTATTTCTAAGTATCCTTGTTTGTTCTTAACTAGTATAGTTCCTTTAGCTTTAACTTCCTTTTATAAGTCTAGTCTTCTACTTAGTATATCTGTAAATATATTTTCTAATCCCTTTGTATAAATTATATCGAAGTTGAATATTACAAGATACTCTTACTATCTAGTATATTGTTGTGTTAGGTTCTTGTTTGTTGTAAATCCTATTAGATTCTTATAGTTAGTATAGATTCGTATCTTGTATTTAGCTCCTTGTAGATATACTCTCTATTGTTTAAGTACTTTGTATATTACTAGCATTTCTTTGTTGTAAATAGGGTAATTTATTTCTACATCTATTATTTGTTTTGAGAAGTATTCTACTAGGTATTTATTTCCTATAGCTAGGTCCTCTTACTATAAGGCTATACTGTATACTAAGTTTGACGCGTCTATATTAACTATTAGTAGTAGTTCTAGGTTAAACATTCTTAGAACTAGGTCTTCTCTAAATTTCTCTTTTATAGTATTAAATACCTTTTTACATTCCTCTATCTATTTAAAAGGTATATTCTTCTTTATTAGTCTTGTTAGTAGCTTTATAAGTTCTAACTATCCTATTATAAACTTTTAGTAGAAGTTCGCAAGTCCTTAGAACTATTAGACCTCTATAACGTTCTTTGGTGTTAGCTATCTGATTATAGCGTCTTTTTTTGCTAGATTAATCCTTAGTCGTCCTAGTTTAATAATAAATCCTAGGAAATTAGTTTTCTTTATATAGAATTCGCATTTCCTTATTTTAAGAAATATCTAGTTTTCTACTAGAAGTTCTAGTATCTTGTATACGTATTTTATATAGTCTTCTTTGTTCTTAGAGAATATTAGGATATTATCTAGGTATATAAATACAAAGATATCTAGGTGTTCTTATAGTATTGTATTAATCTTTTCCTAGAATACTACTAGTGTATTAGTTAATCTAAAGGGTACAACCTAGTATTTGTATAGTTTATATTATATTCTAAACGCTATTTTCTATTTATATCCTTTTACTATCTAGATTTAGTAGTATGCGTTCTATATATTAAGTTTCGTAAAGATTTTAGCTTTACTTATCCTATCCTATATCTTATCTATACAGGGTAGGAGGTATCGATTTTTGTTAGTTATTGCGTTAGTTCTTCTAAAGTCTACGCAAAATCTCTTTTCCTTTATTCCCTTCTTATCTACAAAGAGAGTTCTATATACTACTAATAAGCTTAATTGTTATATCTATTTATTTTAGAGTACTATTTTAATATACTCCTTCTTAATCCTTGCTTTATCTTCTATTTTTTAGTAGACTAGGCTCTATCTAGTAGTTTTACCTTCTTCTAGTTCTATCTTTAGATCCTATAGTTTATACGTTAGTTAGTAGTTTTCTAGTTTTGTTAGGGGTTCTTCCTACTTCTTATATTCCTCTAAGAACTTCCTTACGTATCTTTCTATACTTACTTGTAACGTGTCTCGTTTATATATAATTTCTCCTATTTTCTAATTAATTTAGGGGTTTACTATCTCTAGCTATAGTATTCCTAGTATTATATCTTAGTATTTGTTAAGTTAAGTTATATCTATAATTAAGTTTTAGATCTCTAGATCCTATACTTCTAGTATTAAAGGTTTAGTCTTAGTACTAACTAGTTCTTAAAATAGTAGCCTTTCTATTATACTTAACTATTATAGGTATCTCTTTAGTACTTATTATATACCCTACTATTCTAAAAACTTTTTTTGTATAAAGTTTTAAGTAGCTCTACTATCTACTATAATTTAGATTTTCTTTCCTTAGTAGTAACCTTCTATAGTTATATATAGTCCTTTTATTCCTTAAAGTATCTCCTTTTTAGGCTAGTACTTTGTTTTAACCTTTTCTCCTATATATTTAAAGTATTTATTTCTTATATATTTGTACTAGGGCTTTCTTTATACGCATTCTTTAGACAGTTTGTATCCTAGTTCTAATACTAGGTATCTTTTTCAGATTTTTACTAGTTACTATCTATAGACTTCTTCTCTTTTAATAACCTTTGTAAGGTTTTAGTTGTTGTTTCTCTTTAGCTATACCTTATTTCTATCCTTAGGTATCTTATGTATTTAACAGCCTACCTCTATACAGGATACCTAAGCAATCTTGTAGTATACAGAGTAATTTAACTATACTCTTACGTTGTCCCCTTCTTTATACTTATCCTTTCCTAGCCTATCTTATACTAGGATATAGTACTTTACTAGTTTATTCTATATATAGGCGTTTTCTAGCTATTTTGTTTTTTTTACTAATTAGGTCTATTCCTCTTGTATAGGTATATCTCCTATAGCTACTATATTTATCTCTATCTAGTATCTAAAGGACGTAATCTTTATTTCTCTTAGAAAGCGTAATTTCTATTTGTTGTATACTTCCTCTATTCCTAATATTAGTCCTTGTCTTAATAGGAATCTCTTGTCCTATACTAGTTTCTCTATTTTAGAATTTTCTTAGCCCTCTATACTAAAGTCCTCTTAATTCTCTATACTAGAGCTCTTTCCTTCTAAAGTATCCTTGTAATCTTCTTTTATAGTTTGTAATAGGGTCAAGAGTCCTACTCTATAGGTCTCTACCTCTAATCCCTTATCCTAATCCTTATAAGTTTCTTTTACCTATTCCTAGATTTATTCCTTTGTTGCTACTATTCTATCTTGTTTTCCTTGTAGAAACTATCCTACTCCTTGTTTCGCGTAGATATATATTAGGTATATATCTTTGTAGTAGAATATCTAGTATAACCCTTAGTAGTTTTCTTAGCTAGCTACTACTTTCTCCTACAGTTCTTCTATATATTCCTTAGAGTTCTTTCCTATCTTGTTTGTTTTTAACTATATCTCCTTCTTTTTTTTGCTTCTACAATCTTTTGTAAAGTAGCCTTTCTTTCTATAGTTATAATAGGTAAGGTCTTTCTTACCTTCTTTCTTCTTACTTCTATAATCTTTTATATAGTACTCTTTCTTTTTGTAGTTATAGTACTTAAAGTCTTTCTTTTTACCTTCTTTATTAGTGTCTAGGATTATTAGGTCCCCTTAGTCTTAGGTGTTTCTTGTTTCCCTATATTAGTTCTTTTTCTATTCTTAGAGTTTATTATTAACCTAGATTACTTATACCTTTATAGCCTCAAGTGTTTGTACTTTTTCTATTTAGATTATCTTGTACTAGATCTTGCTTTTTAGTCCCTCCTTAAATTTTACTATTAAGGCTAGTTTACCCTATTCTATATTTATAGACAGTTGTTTAAATATTAATACGTATTCTAGTACTCTTTTTATTTATCTTAGGCCTATAAGCTTTTCTTTAGCCTATCTTATAATATTAGTATCTCTAAATACTACTTTTAGTCTTTTAATAAATTATTTGTAGTTGCTAAATATTATTATTGTTGTTTCTTTCTATTATTCTAGTAGGTTAAGTCTATAGTCTAACTAGTATAGGTTAAACTACTTTATTACTTTCTCTTTAAGGTACATTCTTATATATGCGACTTTCTTCTCTTCTATATTAAAGTATTTAGCTTATATATCTAGGTGTAGTATTGCTACTACTAGAAAGAGTTGTAGGTTCTTCCTTTCTCTATTAAACTTCTTAAGTTCTAGTATCTTAAGTAGCTTCTTTGTTACGCTTGTCCCTAGGCGGCCCGTAATACCTTTGATTCTCTCCTAATCCTTAGCTATAGCCTTTACCTAGGTTTTGTTCTAGTTAATATAACTCTTTAGTTTGTTGTTTTATTTAAGGAGTTTTTTAATTACTATTTTTATCTATTTTCTATTTTTGTAAAGACCTCTTAGGATCTCCCTAATATTTCTAAAGTCTGTATCGTCTAACTTATATATCTTAAAGGGTCCTTTTCCTATAGATGTAGCTATTGTTGTTGCGTAGCTTAGACTATACGTAGCTTACGCTTTACTCTCTAAAGCAATAATCGTTAAAGTGTAATAGTTTACTAGCTATAGTACCTATTAGCGGACTTACCTAAGTGCGCAGTAATTGCAGTTAGAGTACAACATAAATAAGTGCGGGTGTTAGGTTAACTATTAATAGGACGAAGTATAATAATAATTCTAAATTGCAGATATTAAGAGTATATTGCTCTAGGTTAAAGATTAGGATTAACGATACTATCCTAATAATATGCATCCTACTAACTATATACTCTGTAACTTAGTATTTTACTTAGCACAAAGTCGTAACTTAGTAATTAGTACTTTGCTAAGTACTAAGTTCGGCGACTTAGTAATTAGCACTTTGCTAAGTACTAAGTTATTACGTAACATATTGTTACGTGTCCTAGTTGTGTCCTACGTTACTATTCTATCTAAGTTTATCTGTCTCGTAGTATAATAGATTGTTAGGTAACTTAGGTTCTACTAGCTTAAGATCCTATATAGGGTCGTAGCCCGTAATATATAGCTTATATATTACTTTAGCTTTTATTAACTTTTATAATAAAAATAAAATCTTACTTACTATCTTTTTTCTCTATTTAACTTACTTCTTCTAGCTTCTTAATATAGTAATATTTAGGCCTCTTACTTCTACTTACTTAGCTAAACTTACTTACTACCTTTAGTAGGCCTAAGGCCTTATTATAGTTAGTAAAGGTAACTTCTTTCTACTCTTCTAGTAAGCCTAGATATTATCTTTTAAAGCTCTAATAATACTTAAGTTGTTTAAAGCTATAAGTATCTAGCTAAGAAATACTAATATAATCCTTAAATAGTTTACTTACTTATTAGCTAATAAGAGCTAGAGCTCTATATTACTATTATACCTCTCTAATAGTAACTAGAAGTAGATAGATTACTTTATCTAGAGTACTATAAAGAATACTACTTAAACTAAGGCTAAAATACTAAAAGCTTTACTCTACTACCTTTAAGCTTAAAATAAGCTTCTATAGTATAAGAATAAAGAGCTATAATAAGCTCTTAGAATTTAGATAAAGTAGAAGAAGAAGAGTAAGCTTTTTAACTTCTAGTAGTATTAAGAGTACTATAGTAAAGCTATCTTCTAGTTACTATATAAGATAAGTAAGGCTTACTATTATAAAAAAGTAAAGAAGTAAGAAAAAGAGTAGAAGTAGCTTTAAAAAGCTTAGATAAGAGAGCTATAATAAGCTACTTACTAATATAAAAAGAAGCTAGGTAAAGAGAAGTATATAGTATAAGAAGTAGCTAAATTAGTAAGAGAAAAGAAAAGAGTAGATAAAGTAGCTTAGTATATAGCTATTAATACTAAAAACTCTATATAACCTAGCTAGAAGTAGAAAAAAAAAACTTTAGTTTTATCTACTTAGAAGAAAAAGTATAGTAAATAGATAGTTAATACTACTAGTAGTAAAGAGTCTCTTGTAGCTATATTAGTAGCTATACTTAAAACTACTTAGTCTAACTATAATATTAGCTTTCTAGTAAAATTTAGATAGTTTAAATTACTTATAAGCTACTAATTACTACTCTACTATAAAATCTTATAATAATAGCTATTATATATAGCTTTATAGCTTTATCTTTAAAATTATAACTTTAGTATTAAGTAAGTATTACGCGAATATAGGTATTATATATATAGATATTTTAGATCTTACTATAGATTACTATATAGCTATATATTATAAGAAATAGCTTTACTAATTAATATAGTTTTTAGTAAGCTAAAAAATATATAGATAGCTAAAAAACTATAAATTAAAAGTCTTATACTACTTTAAGTATAAATTAACCTACTTTATCTATAAAAAGCTAGGCCTAGTAAGTAATATTATATAGATTACTAAGGCTAATTAGAACTAGAATAGTTAGGACCTATTAAAGTACTTATAGATAGAAGTACTAGTATAAATTCTCTTAGCCTAATCTATAGCTAATAGGTATAAGAGAAGTATACTTATAGATTCTAGTAGGTCTAGTAGAAACTACTTAAATCTTTCTTATATAATAATTTATATATAAATTAGATATAATATATATAACTTTTAGCCTAGAGTAAAACGTATTTTATAAGTAAGTAGCTAACCTAAGTAAGTAGCTACTCTAATTTTACTAGTAAAAATTAATAAACTACTACCTAATATCTCTAGAACAACTTATTAGAATTAGCTAGAAATTTTACTAGTAATAGATATATATATATTCTATAATTTATTAGTATTTAAAGCTAGTAGCTCTTATATTATATAAGTAGTTAAAGCTTAAAGTAAGTTTTTCTACTATTACTACTTTAGTATATAACTAAAGAACCTATCTTACTATAGCTTTGTAATTTTTAATATAGATTTTAAATATATTAAATAAAATTATTTAAAAGTAAGATAGGTATAAGAGGTCTAGGGCAAGGGGCTAGAAGAGTAGGCTTAGCGCTATCGACTAGTTCTACTAGGCCGAGTAACTAGTATTACTAGCTCTATTAGCTAGTATATTCCTTAGCTTAACCTAGTTTATCCCTAAGCGAGTTCGAAGAACTTTAAATAGTAATAACTAGTATATATATTATATACTACTACAAATAGCTTAACTAGCTATTAGCCTCTTTTTAAGGATTTAGTTTAGTAGTATACTATACTCTTACAAAATAGCTAGTTACCCTAAGAGTTATTAGTTCGAACCTAGGTCTTACCTAAAAAGCCTAATATCGTTACTAAATTGTTTTAGGACGAATATACTATATATTCTATACTACTAAAGTTGCTTTAGGGAAATAATTATATCTAGTTTAGTTTGTATTATCTTATACCCTCGATAATAGCTAGTAGTACATATTTTATCTCGAAAAACTACTGAGGTTAGCTTGGTCTTAGAGGAAGGAGACGTGTAAGGGGTCTAGGGCAAGGGGCTAGAAGAGTAGGCTTAGCGCTATTAACTAGTTCTACTAGGCCGAGTAACTAGTGTTACTAGCTCTATCGGCTAGTATATTCCTTAGCTTAACCTAGTTTATCTCTAAGCGAGTTCGAAGAACTTTAAATAGTAATAACTAGTATATATATTATATACTACTATAAATAGCTTAACTAGCTATTAGCCCCTTTTTAAGGATTTAGTTTAGTAGTATACTATACCCTTACAATAGGCTATACTCGATTAAGAGTAGTACTTACAAGGGTTAGAAGAGTTAAATAAGATAGATTCTATTTTTTAAGAACTTTATTATTATAAGAGATATCTTAATACAATATTAATATAAGGTATAAAATATATAGTTCTATATATAGTAAAAGTTATTAAGAAAAACCTTATTTCTTAAGCTACTCTACTTTGTAAACTAATACTATATATAATATAAGAGCTATAAACTTTAAATACTAATAGATTATAGAATATATTTATATCTATTACTAGTAAAATTTCTAGCTAATCCTAAAAAGTTATTCTAGAGATATTAAGTAGTAGTTTATTAATTTTTACTAGTAAAATTAGGGTAGTTACTTACTTAGGTTAGCTACTTGCTTATAAAATACATTAGACTAATAATATTAAATATTTTTTTTTACTATCTCTTATTAATTTTATTTTTAGTAGTTTTATCTTTTCTTTATAATATTAAGATTATAGTACTTTATTAATTATTATAATAGTTAAATAATTAGATTATAGGATTATATTTTTACTCTATTTTTATAAAGAAAAGTATAAAATTTAATATTTTTATTTTTTACTAATATAAGAAGTAACTATTACTAAGTAATAAATATACTAATATTATTCTTTTATATAGCTAGTAGCTTAGGTACTATTACTTATAAGCTTATTTTAGTACTAGTACTTACTTTTAAGTATAAGTACTCTTTTATACTTTTTTTAGTTAGCTCTTTATCTTATAAAGAGAGGCTTCTATATAGAGTACTAATCTAGGTACTAAGATATAGTAATATTAGTATTAGATTAAGTTATTAATTAAGTAATAGCTAAGTAATATATAGGGACGTTACCTCTTATTACTATAGTTAGATAATTATTCTTGTAGGTTAATAAGGTAGTAGGTTAAGTATTACTTAAGAGATAAAAGTAATTAATTAAATAGTTATAAGTATATAAGTAAATAGTAAGTCTAAAGTAAACTTATACTTAACTAAAATCTTTTAATATAGTTATATAGATTAACTTTATATATAACTAATTTATTAATTTATATTACTAAGTATTATAAATTAATAAATTAGTTATATACTTATTATTATATATCTAGGTTATATTTTATATTACTATCCTATCTAAATTTATAAGGTTTATTAGTTATTAAGCTTATAGGCCTATATAATATAGACTTAATTAGTTTAAGGACCTATATAGAGATATAGCCTATAATACTATTTTTTTCTATTATAGGCTAAGACCCTATATAGTAGTTTAACCTAGTAGAGCTAGAGATAGCTAATAACCCTATATCTCCTAGATAGGATAGTACTACTTAGTATAACTATTAGATTAAAGGGTTACTTAAATGTAAAGATTATAGTTAACAATATTAATTTAATTAATTGTATTAATTAATTTCTCTAATTAATCTACTTAATTATTCTCTTTCTCTAGCTACTCTATATAGAGAGTAGAGATCTAATATCTCTATTATAGTAGTTTAGCCCTACGCTGTTTAGATTATAATATAATTAACTAATATTCTTGTAATAGCTATTTAGTATATAATAGTCTAGATAGATAGCTTCTTATAGTTTAGGATTAGTAAAATCCTAGGACTACTTATTTTCTAGATTATATATCTTATCTAATAATAATATAGATATATAATATAATTAATAATTTATAATTATAAATTATTAATTAGAGTAATTTGTAATTTATAAAGATTAATTACAAATTAGGGTAATTTATAATTTATAAAGATAAATTACAAATTAATATACTTAATAATAGGAAAATAAATATTACTATATAAAGAGTAAGATACCTATTATTAAGATAGTATTATTAATCCTAATCTTTACCCTAGAGTAATATACTCTTAATATCTACTATTTAGAATTATTATTATACTTTTAGCCCTATTATTAATTACCTATACTATAACCTAAGTTATAGTACTTCTTATTACTAACCTACGCCTTCTCCTAGTAAGTTTCTAATAGGTACCTAGGTAGCCCCTATTATACTTTAATAATCTAGTTTAAGAAGAAGTAAAGTATAAGTAGTATATAGTCTACGCTAAAGTAATAGTAATAGTTATACTATAAAGAGAAGGGAGAGAACTTCTTTTATTATATAAATTAGATAATACTAATTTTAGAAACTTTAGAGAGGCTTAAAAAAACTTTATAGAAGAAAAAGAAGAAATAAAATAGGTTATTAAGTAGTTACTTAAATAAAATAACAAACTAAAGGAATATATTAATTATAATAATATATATATATAGGCTATAGTAAAGGATTAAGTAAGAATTAAAGGTATAACTAGCTACTTAGAGATAAGTATAGCTAAAAAACTACCTAAGATACCTAAACTTAAGAAGTTTAATAAAGAAAGAAAGAACTTAAGACTCTTTTTAGTAGTAGTAATATTATATTTAGATATCTAAAATAAATACCTTAATATAGAAGAAAGAAAA
This sequence comes from Ophiosphaerella herpotricha, assembly GCA_028458525.1. NCBI lineage: Eukaryota > Fungi > Ascomycota > Dothideomycetes > Pleosporales > Phaeosphaeriaceae > Ophiosphaerella > Ophiosphaerella herpotricha. Next base: position 16,989 of record JALNQK010000369.1, read on the forward strand.
GTTATAAATATAAGAATATACTTGAAAGGAAAAGTAATAAACTAGTTTAAGCCCTATTAGATAGACTATAGGCTTAGTATACTAGGAGAATAAAAGGAAGAAATAGTTATAATATTTAGTAACTATAAATACTTTATAGGAAGACTAAAAGCGTCTTTTAGAGATACTAATATTATAAAGTAAGTAGAGGAATTACTTCTTAATCTTAAATAAATAAAAGAGGTAGTAGAATATATATCTACTTTTAAATAACTCTTAATAAATACTAAATAGAATAAACAAGTACTAATAGTATAGTTTAAATAAGGCTTATACTTAAAGATTTAATATAAGATAATATAAATAGAGAAAGTATAAATACTAGAAGCTATAAAGGTATAAGTAATCTAAGTAGATAATAAACTTTAAGAAAAGAAGAAGAATAAATAGAGAGAGTTAAGAAATAATAAAGATTAGAGCGATACTATAATTTTATATACTAATAAAAAAAGTTAGAATAAAGACTTTAAGTACTATAACTATAATATAAAAGGGTATTATACTAAAGATTATAGAAGCTAGAAAATAGAAAGTAAAAAGGACCTTACTTATTATAACTATAGAAAGAAGGGATACTTTACTAAAAACTACTAAAGTAAAAGTATTAGATTTAAGGGGTCTAATATAGAGGTTACAAAAAAGGCTTTTTAGTAATAGCTAGGTAGATTAATTAATTAAAGAGATTTAAGTAGGTATATAATAAATATATATAATAAATAGTTAATTAATTAATTGTAGTAATTAATTACTCTAATTAACTAATTAATTGTTCTATCCTTCTAACCTCTGTAATCTAGCTACTCTATATACTTAAATCTACCTAGTTTTACTAAGGTTACCTAGTATAGCTAGTAGAGGGCTACTATCTTTACCGAATTAGTTCGGCTCTATACTATTTAGATAATAACGTAATAGACTATAATACTTATAATAACTATTTAGTATATAATAGTCTAGCTCC